>JARHVA010003096.1:157500-217500 GCA_037957365.1 Torreya grandis | reverse complement strand
GCAGGATCGACATCAATACCATGAAGAGAGAGTAAGAACCCTATAAATTTTCCATATGTGATGTAAAAGACACATTTATAAGGTTTAGTGTAACTTTATATTTGATGAGTCAATTGAAGATGATAACAAGATTAGAAAGGATTTTTGCAGATTTTAGAATTAATGATGAGATCATCCACATAGGTTTCCATAAACTTATGGATAAGGTCATGGAAAATGTGGCTCATATCCCAATAATAGGTAGATCTAAGATTTTTAAGGCTGAAGGGTATTTTAACGTAGTAATAGGTGCCCTTCTATGGTGAAATTTGTCTTATGTTGATCTTTGGGGGTAATATTAATTTGTTTATAGCCTAAAAAACCATCCATGAGGGAAAACATTACATAACCAGTAGTGGAATCGATGATGGCATATATGGAAGGTAATGGGAAGTTGTCCTTAGGACAAGCAAGATTGAGGTTATGAAAATTGATTTAAGTGTGGATGACCATGGTGACTTTTTTGTGAATAGGGATAATGTTTGAGACCCATTCAAAATAATCCATAGGTTTGATAAATTTTTCATATAAAGTTTTAATTATTTAATTATGGAATAAATTGGAAATTTTGAGGGGAAATTTATGTTGTTTTTATCACTTGGGTTTGACATCAGGATAGGTGATGATTATTTTCACCACTATACTAGGATCAATGTCAATCATGTCCTCGTATGACCAAGTGAAAGTCCAATAATATTTATCAAATAATAATTTAAAGTTATCATGTTTAGTTGGTTTAAGTTTTGTAGATACTGTTATAGGTTAAGGGCATGATGGGGTGCCATATTTGACTCTTATGATCTCCTCAATAAATATAGTATTTCCATCTTGAAAATGATATGATGCATTAGGAAGAGAGGAAATGGGATTTGTTTTAGGATAAATTTTATCAATGAAGTTATTAAAACAAGGGGCATTTTACTTTAAATTCCCAAGTTTATGATGTTTTCAAGGGAATTGAGGTTCTCGGGCATGGAACAATTCAAAGATGGCTTCATCTCTAGGAAACATAGTAAGAGGTCCATAATATTCCACATATACTTTGAGATCAATATGTTTGTTATTGTAGTGATCATTTTCAAAATGTATCTAGCATACATCTCTAGCCAAAGCATTGAGGGTGATCTCAAGATTAGGTGTAACTATAGAGGAAATTTGATCTAATTCAATTGGTTTATCATTAGCATTATTGATGGGGAGAGGATCGAATAGAATGACTAGTGTGGTAGGAGGTATATAGGGCTCTAAAAGTTCTAAATATGCGAGAGGTAAGATTTGTTCTACCACCCAAAGAGTATTGAGAACTGGAAAATTAGTAGGAGGTACATGACCTTTAGGTACTAACTTGAAATATGTGGAAATGGTATGAACATCATGGATTAAATCATGTATTTGAGCTAATTTTTTATGATAATGTTGAACATATAAGTATCATGATTGAGCTTGGTCCATGATATATTAATCATCATAAGTTGGATAAATTATACAAGATTATGATTTAAAAGGAAATTAAGAAGTTAAGATACCTAAACTATTAAATTTATGTGGAGACATGATTAAAGTATCTTTAAATAATTTAACCACTCCATAATATTAACATGTGAAGTCATCTTATGTGTAATATGTTTCATGGGAATTATATGGAGGAGGGAAATCAATAATGTCATCAATGAGAGGGATGGTATGATCTTGATTTAATAAGGAGGGAGGTAGCCACTCCAAGATGTAAGGAGGTAACTTAGTGGTATTGCATGTATTTTTCAAGTCATTGGGTTCATCATCTTTAGAATCAGAAAGAGTGACATGTAAATCTAGATTCATGTTGATGAATTCAAGTAAGGGAGCACTATTGATCTTTGAAAAAGTGGGAATCTGATATTGAGATTTAGGATTTGGAAGATGAATTATCTATGGGTTAGGATCAAACTCATGTTTATAAATTTTTCCATTATGAAGGAACTTGATACATTGGCTACCATAAAAGGTGATGGACCTCATTCGATGAGTCGATGGATATCCTAGGAGTATGTTGTAAGATAAGGGTAAATTGAGGACCATAAGCTTAGTTCATATAGTCTTAGGTCCTATATCAAGAGGGATCCAAGTACAACCATGTGGATTTTGATTAGTTTTTTCAATTTCATGACATGTTAAATGATTTAGTTCGAGATTATCTTTGTTATAACCAAGTTATTGAATGAGCCAGAGAGATGTCATGTTAATACTAAAAATTTTGTCATTAATACTTTGTGAATGAGTGTGGTATTAATTTATATTTTAATAAATATGGGGGGATCATCATCTCAAAATAGGATCTCATTGTTGAGCATATCTTCTTTAAGGAACTCTATGTAAGGTTTCAAAAAAGGACAAATAGACTCAATAGTATGCACTTTTCTTCATTGAGGCTCATGAGAAGATGGTTCCTCTTCTAAAGGAAATGACTCTTAAATTTTTTAAATTTTTTATATGAGGTTCTTATGATGATATGGAGAGGTAAAAAATAACTCCATGAGATGAATTTTTCAAGGCATGGAATTGAGTTCTTCTAAGAAGTTCCAATGGGTTTTGGAAGAACAAGAACTAGCATGAAGCTTAGAAGGTAAAATTGGTTGAGGAAGAAGATAATTGGTTCAAGGTTCAGAAGGAGGAGATGTTTCCTTATTAGTTTTTAAAGATAAGTTAGTAGTGGTAGTATCTTTGAGAATTTGATCTTCCAAATATGGTTTCTTAGGTTTTGTGACAAGATCTTTAGAGGCTAGTTTAGGTCGATAATTGACCTTATCCATGTTTATGTATTGGGAATTGGTGTAATATTAATCATATTCAATATCAATCACACAAATATCCTTGTTGGCTTATTGAGTGTTATATGTGGAGAAATGTTTTAGGTTGTTAGAAAAAGAAGCTTTAGGATCTTGTCTCTTTTAAGAAGCATTAAGGTAATATTGATGATAGATTTCAATCATGGCATCATGATTGAATTATTCACCAAACATAAAGGAAACAAAAAAATTTAATCCCTCTACATTTTTTATGGGAATGACCTATAGTGATGTGGAATCAAAAAATTTGGTTAGGTTCTTACCATCTAGGGGGATTATTTGGGTAAGTGAATGGTTTAGAGGGTGCTAAAAATTATTTCATTTGTTGCACCATTAATCTAAGTGTTGACTTTGGATATTCCTAGTTGGGTTGAGGAGTGTTTCCAGTTATCACATTATTTTAATGTTGAAAATAACCTTTAATGATTTTATTAATAGGTTCAAATTGTTTCATTAAGAAGTCTTGACACTTAGATTGGTCAAGGGATTCATTCAACATTTGGGGAGTGAAAGTTCAAACCTTGTATTGAAGTGAAGGATTAATGTTATAAAGATTTTAAACAAATTTTCATTAGTCATGTTGTGATTGGCTTTGTGATCTAAATATTTCCATCATTTGATAAAATCATGAGCTGATTTAGTGGGAGATTGCTTAGTATTGATTAAATGGCTAAGGAAATTTTTGGGAAGATCATTGTGTTGAGACTCTTTAACTAGAGGATTGAATAAATTATCTAGTTGTCATATGAAATGTTGGGTAAGTTAATTGTACCATTCTAATACATCACCGGTGAAATTTTTAACTAAAAGTTTAGTTGTGGTAAAAGTATTAGTTTGGATCCACTCCTTATAAATATTTCCAAAGGCCTTAAGAAAATATGTAGGTTATTTAGTCCTATCATATGTAATAGTTGGATATATATTACCAATATCAATATAAATAATGAAATGGGATAAATGTTCACTTTGGTTGTGTTGAAGCATCTTATTTTTCATGATAGGTTTGGGGATGGCATTCCCTGTGACATCTCTAAGAGGTGGAGGAATAAAATTTTGATTGTGTTGAGGGAGAAGAATGGGGGCTTGATTAGCCATGTTGATCAAATGATGTTGTAGTTGAATCATTTTTTAGGTGTTATATGTTTGAATTATGTTCATTTTTTGCACTATTTGTGCAAGAATCTGATTTTTGTCAATTGGTGGGTTTGTGTTGGTAGGAGGATTCCTTTAATTGGTATTAGGGGAGGGTTATTAGGTGGTATATTTTCTATGGGGTTATTAGATAAGTTGGTTCCAATTTCCCCCACATTATGGTGAGATGTTTGAATATAAGAATTATCTTGATAGGTATGAAAAGGATCTAATTCACCAATCTCATCTTGTGGAGTGATGTGAACTATGTTGCAATCTAAAGATGAAGGAATAAAAGAGGTAATTCAAGAGTGAGGATCCTCTTGGGAAATAAAGAGAGGAAGAAAATAGTACCCCATATAGTCTTTAAATGGATTCAAGTTGTCTAAGAAGATTTTGATAGGGGATTTCATGATTCTTGAAAAATGGATTTGAAATTAAGAAATGAGAGTGAAAAATAGGGATAGAGTTGGCCAGCTAGAGAACAACATCAGCCAATAGGTACATAATCAATTGGGTCAATAAAATATGTGAAGAAAATTCATGAAATAGGAAAATAATAGGAAATAATTGAGTTGGTAAAATATGTGTTGTAAGGGATGAAATCAAAATAGGCTAAAGATAATATACAATCATATGGGTCAATAGTGTACTACTAAACAAGGAACAAGCCAAGAAATAATAATAATATACATTCAGACAAGTTGATTGTGTACTACTTAGACAAGGGACTGAACATGGAGATAAAGAGACATAGTTGGATAAGTCAACTATCTACTATAGGCAGATACCCTAAACATACTATAAGAAACTATGTCAAAAAAAATGATAGTGTTATAAAATAGAGAAATGTTTTTCAAGATAATTTTGAAGCAAAATTAAGTTAAGCACAAAGTAATTGGATCAATTTTGTTTATCGAATTGGAACACACAATATAAATCTTGAACAAACACTGGCTAATGCAAGTTTTATAAAACAACATACAATTATCAAAGAGAAATTCAAAAACTTAAAAGTAAATTATAATTAATTGGTCATCGTAACTATTTTTAAGTTATAATAAATTCTAATTTTAATGTTATATGGAGTTGGATGTAATGGGGTACTAGAAAGCAATCTAAGGTTGGTTTTAGGATGTTTGGATGGAAGGGATCTATATTGACAATGGTACTAACTTGATATTGGGGTCTAACTCCTCACTTCATAATCATATAGTGATAAGGGTGTCAGGTGCTTTGCCAATATATACTATCAACCACATGTTTATACTTGGCTAGAAAACCAAGTCGATTTCACCCTTGGTGATGAAATCTAAGTAGGTAGACCTTGGGAAGGAAAATGTTTAATGATTTTTGAATGAAAAGTGATTTGGAAGTGTGTGAAAATTATAAAAATACTATCACTAAATTGGCAATTTTAAAAACCACCTAATTAATCTGTGTGTTACTCTAATCATGCAAATAACTAAAAATAAAGGTGAATTAATTACTATCAAAAAGAGAGGTTAATTCCTTGATTATGAAGAGTACAGAGTCAAATCAGATGACATTATTTGTAAATATTATAGAATAGATTTGAATAGGTCATTACTATTCTATAAAATCAATATCTAAAAGAACACAATCGAATAGGTTGACTATGTCTTCAAAATAGAAGAAAGACTATAGAACTATGTCGAATAGGTTGACCCAATTGGCTATAGGGCTGCACTTTTATAGACTACAAACTTGTGAAAAATAGTACTCAAATAAAATAATTGAAATGATAGAGAGAGAGAAATAAATGAACCTTGATGAGATTGAAGATGTTTAGATTACAAATTTTTATGTTTTGATGTTCAAATGCTAATTTAATTTTATTTTAACAAGGTCAATTATTTTGATAGAGTTTATAAAACCTATGTGCTAAAGGAGAAGTTATGAATAGATTCGATTGGCTTAACTATGTTTACATACCTATATGTTAAAAGAAGAGAATTATGAATATAGTCAATTAGTTTGACTATGTAATGCAAATATGGAATTGAAGAATAATATTATTCTAAAATGATCAATCTAGTAACTTGTATTTGGTGAATACCTATGCAAATATAATAGAGTCATTTTGGAGAAATTGTGTGTTGAACCTACGAATATAATGTTAGAACTATATTGACTAGTTTGATACAGTACTATAAAAATAGAAAAATATAATATGATGACAAAATGAAAGCATGAAAGAAAGCATACAAGGGTTTGATTCATGTTGGGTTCACCAAAATGTATATAAATGGAACTTTAACTAATCTATTAATCAATCCTATCTTAGAGAAGATAAATCTAACTTACACTTCTGATTGTTGATTCATATATATTTGGGTTCATGACCAAGATGGATTTACTATACCTAACCAAGGGATCTCTTACCATAACAATATTACTAGAGAGGGTTCCAAAACTTCTAATCAAGCAACACCTTGAAAGAACCCTAGCTAGGTCCTATGTTTTTATATTCACAAAGTAAATGCAAAGGAAGTAAAGTCTAATCTAGTACTTACCAAAGATTTTGGCATAAAATGGGGGTTAATAAACATAAAAAAATAAGCATGCATAGGATAATCCTAATTAAGCTATATATAGGTAAAACCCTAATGCATGGAGAGAGTGATATATTCAAAATCCATTACTTATGCTAATTCTATCTACTAAAATAAAGGAGTAAATTTAGAGATACATACCTTGAATACAAACCAATCAAGACTCAATATCTCCCTTAGCTAAAGGTTCTTTGCAAGAGTTTGTTGTGGTTTGTAAATATCACTAAGAAAGTCCAAAAAATCTAAGACTTTTCTAAAAGACAAGATTCTTATCCAAGTGTAAATCATAAGCTATAACCCCTCAAGTAGAATGACGGAAGAGAAGATTGTAAAGAAGCATAAATGGATAATTAACTCTTATTGTCTCTAAGAAATGGCAAAATGAATGTGTATACATAGTTGAATATAACCCTAAACCTTTCCAAAATTTTATCTGATAAGGTTGGCCCAATCGACTTTGTATCATTATTGATAAAAATAAATTTGGTCT
Source organism: Torreya grandis (assembly GCA_037957365.1). Lineage (NCBI taxonomy): Eukaryota > Viridiplantae > Streptophyta > Pinopsida > Cupressales > Taxaceae > Torreya > Torreya grandis. The sequence goes on along the minus strand of JARHVA010003096.1, from coordinate 210,439 downwards.
TAGTCTAGGTCGTCAAGGTGCCATCCTAGAATCTAAATGTGTTTTATCAATTTGAGTATGGGGTTGATGGGTTTGATAGTGTAATGTAAACTATCAAAAAGGGTTTTAGGCTTAATAAGGTGCTAATGAAGGTGGTAAATGGTTAGAGGAGTGTGCAAGAGAGGAGATAAGGCTTAAGAAGGTGCTTATGAGAAGGGTGGGTTGATAGCAAGTGGTAGTATAGGGGACAACAATCCTACAAAGCACCAATGGTCTACCCACCCATTTCTCGATGCACCCCTTAGGGCATGCACTCAGAGAGATTGAGACTTCATGATTTCCTACAAGAGAGAAAGCATCAGTAATTGATAAAGTTTGAAAATATTATGTGTATACAGAATGCATATTAGTCCTCATCTCTTAAGTAGGAATAAAACAACACTTAAGAGGGTTGTTTTAAATGGATAAATTATTATTCAATTAAAACATGGGCATATTAAAATAGATAGGAATAAAAGGTTTTAAAAAATCAATAATTACATTGTCATCATTATTTTTATGAAAATCATAACGAAGAAAAGAATTTTGTCTAGTTATTGTATTATTTTATTAGATATATCCTTATTGTTACTATTATCACATATAACATCAACATTTGTATCATTTAAAGGCATTCATATATATCTTAAGAATCTATATTTCATTTATAAGCCATGAAGTAAGATAAGTAATATCAAAAATAATGATATAAAATAAGCCAAGCCTTAACTAGTGATATTTTAAATATAATGAAAAAAACAACAAACCCTTATGGAAAAGATGTTATGAAACCTTAGTTGAGTGGCATCTATGGTTTGGTTAATCCAAATATGAAATGCATATATAAATTTAAATGAAAATGACAATTAAGATTATGTTTAATGATATATATAAAATTTCAACTTAAAAATAAAAAATAAAAAATGTAACCCTAGGGGAAACCTTAAAATATATAGGTGTTTTAAGAATTAAGGGGTTCAAAATTATGTTTTACCAAATATTGAAACTAAGATAATGACAAGACTATGACATAAGGCTAGATCTAAGATAAATCAGTCTAAATAGAAATCAAAACTAGTTTTATGTGCTAAAATAGTTAAAAAAGAGTAAATGAAATGTTTTGACAAGAAATGAAAAAAATGATAAGAAAAATTGATTAAAAATAACACACCTAGAATCTCATTTGATTTATGGAAATGAATATAGTCTATATTGGTCTGAGGAATGGTGTGTGTGAAATCTCAAAATTCAAAATTCATTAGATGGATTCAACACATGTTGACCTATTATAAAATATGAATTTCTTGGATTTGGACACTTTAAAATCCCTTCTTTTGATGCTAATGATTGTTTTTAGGGCCCACAAATCTATACTACACACCTTTTTAGGTTTTGGATTATTATGTTTGGATTCATAGTTTGATGTCATATATTGTAGCACCATCATGTTTCTAAATTCATCATAATAATATTATGATTTAATTTTCTTTGTCTTCTTGACCTATTTTACCAAAACAAATTTTAAAAAATATGTTGGAATAAGTAGTTGGGTTAAGAATACTTAAGGGTTTTTTAGCTAAAGATATTGCACTTTAGAATTATACCTCATGTGGTTATAATTTATCATTAATAGATAATTTAAGTAATGTCTTAAACATCCTCTTCATTAGTGGAGATGAAACTGCATACAAATTTACCTATCCTTTTTGTCACAAGATGAAAATTAGATAATTGAATGCAATTCAATGAGTAGTGATAAAAATAATTTAGAGTGTTCTTGAAATGATAAATACTTCCTCTTTATGGCTCTTACTCATTTAATTTTAAAATTATTTTATATATAGACTTCTCAATTTAAAAACTAAATACCTATTGATGTGTATTATTATTAAATAAAAATAAATTAACTAACATTACATATCTAAAGTTTCAAGAGTTATGAGGAAGGATATAAGGTTCCATAAAAAGATAAATGATAGATCTGATGGGTCACTAAATCCACCCAAGGCACATTTGAAGGCATGGTTCAGACATTAAATCTATCCCATAAGAATAAATACCAAAGGAAAATTGTGAAATAGATAAAATAGGGATGCACATGAAAAATTAAAAACAAGAAAAGGAGCACAATAGAAGACCATAAGATTGCACAAAGTTCAAGGAAGTACAAAATCATACTCACAAGTGCTAATAAAACCCTAATTTGAACCAATGATCTATATGCATAAAAAAATACTAAAACATTGAAATAACAAGCCTTGTACAAAACATAGGTGTTTATATATTTATTATCTTATTTTCTCAAGGATGAGACAATTATTTAAACTTGGGAAAATTTTTGGAAGATTTTTTTTTTTTATAAATGTCTAACATTCTCATATATAATGTTTTTCCAAACATGTTTACAAATCAATTATGATGATAGGTAGATAGATAGATAGAATATAACACCATCAAATTTGGACATGTGCAACATCATACACTTCACAAAATATTCCAGTCACTTGAATGTATGTATGTATGTATGTATGTATATGTAGGTATGTATGTAGTTATACCATATTAGAAGAGATATAATAGAAGGGAATAGAAGATAGCATAGATATATAATGGTATCAATGTTAATTATTATGTGTGATATGTATAAATAATCATAAACCCCTTCTTTAAACATAAGCGCATACAAGTGGTTACATAGTTAAATTTAATAGTTATATTTTTTTATTATGTATACATTATCACTAATCAAGTTTAATATATTTTATAATTTTGTATTAAATACGTTTAGTTTATATAACAACCCATTTTATGAAATTAATAATGAGATAATCTCATATAGATTCAGTTAAGGTAGGATTTTGTGTGAGAATCCTTTGTATCATACTAGACAAATATTATAAATTGTCAACAAAATATTTAGTACATATTATTAAAAATTATAAATTTAAATTATCATGCATCTACAAAATATGAAATATTTCTCTTTAATACCACCATTCACCCCTCCATATAAACCCTCCATGAAAATATAAATAAATCCTATTCAACACAACATTTTTGAAAGATAAACTTGTGTGTATACATAATTTATTATGTTCACACAAATTTTTCTTATTTAATTTTATCATTCACCCCTCCATAACCTTCCAATACTTAAAAATAAATATTAATAAAATTAACTCCTAATTCACCCCTTAATATATATATATATATTGATATATTGAATTTTAGTCTATATATAATATCCCATCAAGATAATATTTAAATATTCATGGACATAAATGTTAGGAATATGTTTAATAAATTGACCTCCCACAATAAATTATAATATTAGTGGAAAATTTAGTGTAAAGATCACTAATATTGTTATTTAACTCTTTTTTATTTTAAAAAAAAAATTAAATACTTTGGAAGAATCTTAATGGGGAGTCAGGTCACGACTCAAACATGGAGTAATGATGTGGTAGGATCTAAAAACTAACACTACTTTGACCTATTGGCCAACTCCTCTTAAAATTCCCTTAGTATATTTTGAGAAGTGAACTACATTTTTAAAACCTTTGACAATGCTTTAAAACTTTACTTAAGATGACTTATAATAAATTGATTGGCATGGGTCACCAAACACTTTGGAAATTTGTTGTTTCAATATTGATTTAAATGTTTATATGAATTGATCTACCCCTTCCCCTCCAAAAAAAATAGTAAATATTTTATTAAACACCACAATCACCCAATAACATGTAGTGGTTTATAAGTGAGTTTATATGTATTTAAATTATCTTAACAATTGATGATGTTGATAAAAAATAACAAAAAATATTTTAACATCTTATAGATTAAATTTGTCTACAAGACCCATTATATTTTATAAAAAATGTGATTCGATTTAAAATCCTTGCTACAAACTACAATTCTATAGTTGTATTTTCAATTTAGAAAGTATAAATGATTGTTATAAAAAAAACCTTAAAATAATAAAGATGATTTTTAACACTTCATGCTCTGTACCAACCAAGTTGTCGTAGAGCTTAGATCTGATGATTATGCTTGTTATGTCCCAAAGAAGATTTTCTAAATAATAAATTAAAAAATTATAAGTGACATGTTGAACACCCTAGTGATTTGATTAATGTATAATAAACAATTTCTTTTTATAATGGCTATAATGAATTTTGTAAATAATATATTCTCAAATTTTATTTTGTGCTTTTCCCTTATTATCTTTCAAATTAAATTAAGACAATGTTTATTTTTTAGTTTTAATGGTGATATATGGATAAGCCTTTCTAAATTTACATCAACATTTTGTAATATATTTTAAAAAAAATTATTAAAAATATATATAGAAATCCAATGTCACATTGTGTTTACAAATATTATTTTATATATCACATTTAAACATTACCATTTAGGTATAGTTACACATTACAAGTCTACTTATATTACTTTTATTAATCTAATATGAATATTTAAGAAGAAGATAAACAACACAATATTCTTATTAATGCTCTACAATATTAAATAATAATTATCAATAATATATTCACCCAAAATTATTTCCTTATAATTTTCATGCTCAAACCTAAAGAGCCAGCCCCATGTGTGTGTGTGTGTGTATAGCACACCTAAAATTTATCAATAAGATATTCACCGAAAATTCTTTCCTTGTAATTCATATGACATATACTTAAAATTATTTCCTTTCAAATTGCATACTAACTTAGTTGGATACCCTTTTATATGCATATGTGAGAAATATTAGAAAGAAAATATTTAATATATATATATATATATAATTTTTTAGAAGGAAACAATTATATTGTAATCCAAGGATGAATAGTATAACATATAAATTCATCATGGTGACTAGTCACTTTTAAATTATATTAATAATAAGAGATATATCTTGCCAAACTATTATGCATGATGTATATCAACATGACAAATTTGATCATTTGTCTTTAAATAATGCAAATGTTCCTTAATAGGATGATGAAGATACCAATATCATTCACATTTCAAGCATAAAAATAACATAATTCTACAACATGTCCAACCATAAAAAATTTAGAGCATTATATTTTTAAAGAATATGAAAAAATATAATGGAGGTAAATTTTAATATTAAATGTAATATATCTTCAATAATTTGATCCATTTAGGACTTAAAATTTGTTAATAGAGAATAGTGGATATGAGAAGACCGTAACAACTCAATATTAATTCCTAAACAATTGAAGGTATTGATATATTGAAAATGCCCTTACCATATTGTTTGAAAAAACCCTAGTGGCTTGATAGAAAATAAATTGATTGATTCATAAAGAATTATCATAAAATCTATCATATTTAGATATCTTAATATTTCCACAATAAACTCCATTAGTATGAATACTATAACTTTATTTGATTGTAATTAGATGTTAATATTTATTTTGGAGAGAGCACTATGTAGACACTATTTATAAATTATATGGCACCTCAGTCTTGTACACTTGGAAAATACATATCATGGATGTACCTTTAGTTTATATACTTTTCCTACTACCAAAAGGTTCACATACACTATCCATATGCCAAATTACTTATCTCTTAGTCCATCTAATGTCATTATAGTGACTCAAACCTTCTATCATTTTCAAAATGTTATAAACATGTTTATCATCTATATTAGCAAGTTCTAAAGTTGTCTCTATGTTCTATATAGTCAAACACTTGCATTCCAGATAGATGCCTATGTTGACACAAGTGTCCCTATCCATCACAAGTGTGAAATGACCTAAATTCATCTAATTTTCAAATGAAATTCACTCCTATAGTTGGCTTAAGTATTTAATGTGAGATATTATACAAAGGGATTGATATATATACAAGATCAATCCTCATTCATTCTTCACCTAATAATTTATTTCCTACTAACTAAGCAACTTATTAAAATCATTCAATCAAGCACTAAAGTGAGAAAATCTTCCCTATTTTATCCTATTTATATATCATTCATAGGGATAACACATCTATAGGTTTTAATTACTGAAGGAGCATTCCATGAGCCACATTTGCCAAGTTATAAGCTAGATCACTATTATACTTTTTTATCATATATTTCCTGATATATACACAAGCCAACCTATGGGGGAGAACTATATAATTATGAGACCCTATTCAAAGTATTAGATATTTAGGCACCACTCATTAATAGAGGGGTCTTTGGGGTAGCTCAACACCGTGTGACTACTAACCCATTTTTCCATTACCATTATGAAGATGAAGAACTAGGGTTTTCTATTTGACAAGAAATGATAGTCCATTACCTAGATCTGAATACACTAGAGAAATGATGGCATAAAACTCAAAATCATATATCTAGTCATATGTAGTTTCAATAGGGATTACATATTTGATACCTATATCTAATTCAGATAGAAACATTGATGTAACCATCCTAGGTTATCACAAGTGTCTAAAACTAAAGAGGTATAATTTCTAGAATTAGGTGACTGATCCATAATTTAGATCCATTCTATTTTCTTCCTATTTAAAATTTATATCTATATTAACATCAAAACCAACCAAGTTTTTTTTTCATTATCATTATAAAATATATAACATAGTTGTACTTTCTATTTTTACAATATCTCAGCATAATAAATTTAGTATATGTTTATCTAACTTTTAAAATAAATTTGGCTACTTTAGAGATAGTCTACCATATTTTTTCCTTAGTCTATCTCTTTTTATTTAGCCTAAGTTTTGAATGCTATTGATCCAACTTACTTTTCAAATATCATGCATGATCTTACAAATAATGAAAAACTCATTACCTTTGATCTGACAGACTTACCATCTAAGGATTACATTAACCAAGAATTTCCTTTGTTCATACAAGTGCTTATGCATAAAAAAGTAATTAAGAGGGTGCTCATTGATAATGGATAAATCTTAAAAAAATGAATCATAAATATCCTAACAACTTTAAGTATTAATAAAAAATATTTTATAAAAAACCATTATATGTATCAAGAGATTTGATAATTCACATAAGATCCTGATTGGCTAAATATATTTGGATATGACATTGGGTTCAAAAATAGTTCCAAATGTCTCAGTCATTACATTATAATGTTATGTTGGGTAGACATTGGATACATATAATGGATGTCATTCCATCTATACTACATTGATGTTTAAAATTTGTACATGATGGGACCCTATTTTCATTACCTGTTGATGAGGAACCTTTTAAATTTTGTAAAATAATACATTCTAACATAGCGGTACCCTATGGTGGTGCCACCTAAATAATGTATCCCAAAATATACATAATTTTGAAATAGATGAGTCAAATACATTGACTTTTTTATCTTCAAATACAAATAAATTACTAAACATTGAGGTTCACATGGATGCACATCAAGAATAAACACCATTTCCAAAGGATCCAATGCTACTAAATTCAAAATAAAATCAAACAATTGAGATTTCATTGTTGATAAATACTGAGTAGCAATATGACCATGTTTCATATTATTATGGTAGTGATGACAATTTAGCCAATGATATGATAGATGAGACATTGCAAAAACTTAATTTTGATCCACTTGACCATCTTTCACATAGCCTATTCATGCCTAAAGATCTTGGTACATATAAGTTAAACTCACCTATAGAGGATACCAAACCAAATCAAGATAAGGGGAAAGAAAAAATAGTAGATGAGCACGTTAATGCTTATTATTCCATACCCCCCTCTTAGATTCACACATTAATTCAAACATACAAGGTTCAAATGCAGAAACATCATGTAAATAATGTGGAGGTCTCTTATAAGAATCCATAACAAATTATACAGATCATAACAAACCAAGATACTACGAATATAATACTTTCCATGTTACTTGAACATAACATGATATATTTACCTACTAATAGGCATCGATCAAGTAGTAGGATTTTGTGAAAAATATGGATTACCATATTATATTTATCATTGAATCATTTTTCATCATAAAAATCAATGTGATGCATTACACATATCGATTTCAAAAATACAAGAATGAGGGACACATACAGATTGTGTTTGAAACATGCAAAGTACCTAACATTCTTGATCTTTATAAGAGAACCATCCTTCAAAACAACCAAAGCATGAATCCTTAACTATCAATGTAAATATTTATGGGGTTCATCACCAACATCTTAGGGTAGACAAAAACATTTAAAACATAACATGAAATATTACCACACTATAGTGAACGAGACATAATATTTGTGAGTTAAAATATTCACCAACTTTTCCATGATCTTTTGGGTAAATTATACTACCCATTACATGTGGATGAAAGGTAGTAGACCTTCATATATGGGTAATGGATCAATAACCAATTTTAACTTTCCATCTTGGACAAAAATGGTTGAGCAATATGAAATAAACTATTAGTAATACAAACTAGTACCTAAATTTCCAACATGATAATAAATAAATTTATATCCCACATGATGGATATGATAGTAGCTAGATACTAATAGCTACTGATAGAGAATTACTAGAAAATGTAGATGAGTTGTAAATAAAATAATATAATTAATTTTGGAAAATAAGGCCACCACATAGTATCTTAGCTCTTATATCTAAGGATTTTTTGGACTAACTGGTTCCACTACTCAAATATGAAAAAAATATGAAAAAAAAAAGTTAAAAACTCTAAAAATCCAAAACTATTTCAATATTTCATATATATTATTAGTTCCTTGGCATCCATGTTGTTAATTCCATTTTAATGGGTACATATCATTTATTTCTATATACACATGTTTCACACATATTTTGAGTGTGATTCATGCATACACAAACACATGATCTATGAACTTTAATATGTTTAGCCTTCCCACTACTCATGTTAAATGGACATTTGCTGCATTCACTTCTTTGATCATGATACACCCAAGTTATATCATTTTATGATCATTTTTCATTATCATGTTTGAGATTATGTACTTGCACATGCCTTTATCCATCCTTATATCCTTCAAAGTGTACTCGATATGTTATGTACTTATCATTTTTTGCTAGAAAATATTATCCATGGGCTACTATGATATGTTATATTGGTTACTTATTGTCTATTTATTTCTTTATACACTTCCTTGATTGTGTTCCTTTCTTACTATTATCATGCATTGTATTAGTTTTTTTAGAATTTGAATATGCTTTATTGATTGTGGTCCCAATGCCTATGTTTACCTATTATGACATTTTTATATGTCATGGTTTATTGTATGTTGTCATTTTAATATGGAATTCATTTCCTTGTGGACATTTGACTAAGTCATGTCCCTTTAATTATGATCATTTGAACATGCCCCTTTTTTGAGGTCTCCTTAGACCATTGTATTTTGGCTTGCTTTTGAGTGCTCCTATGTGTGTGCTTGATTGCCTGTTGAGCTTGTATTGTTATTATATATATGTTACCATGATTCAAATATTACATTTAGGACTTGATGTTATCACATTCTACGTGCTTCAATGATATATCTACTTAGACATGTTCCTTATATATGTTACATGGTTTATACATGGATTATAAAGTTATCTTATCCTTTTGAGGTAAGGTGAATACTAGTTTCTACTTCCTCTCACATCAAAAGGGGGGCATGTTATAGATGCATGGCTTTTACATTTTTCATAGTTCACCATATTTAGATATATAGTGGAGGAATGTTATGGAAACATGTTCTCCACACTTACACTAGTTTTCAATTTTAGATATATAGTGGGTGTGTGTTATGGAAATATTTTCCATACACCAATTTTTACTTTCAGATATGTAGTGGGGGCATGTTATGGAAACATATTATCCACACTTACACAAATTTTCAATTTCAAATTATAGTGGGTGCATCTTTTATAAACATGTTCTACACACATATACCAGTTTCTAGGTGTAGATATATAGTGAGGGCATGTTTTGGAAACATGTTCTCCACATTTACATAATTTGTAAATTGGCCAAAAATCATAATTATATGATTTAAATACACAATTGTGATAGAATTATATATATTGGTACCATTTTTATACAGAGGTTTCAACATGATACATATATAAGGTGCATATTTATGTAATGTACACCTAAAATTAAAAAATCAAATTAGTTTCAGATTTCAAGACACTTTTATGGGATGTCATCATCCACTAGGTTAGAATGTTATGGACTATATTGATCCAATCTATTATAGTAGTTCATTCACCTTTGGTATGATTGAGGTGATTAAATCACTCAATCTTTTCAAGTTTATAGGTTGGACTTGATTACATCATCTAACCTCACAAGATTTATAGTGTGAGTTGACTTGGTTCACTCATGCTCTCTGGGTTATAAGTATGATTGGGTTGCGTGGCTGAGATAATATCAACTATTGGGTGGAAAATCATTTGTTCTCCAAAGTTGGTGGAATGTGTCATCTAATCTCTCTCTATCTCCCTAGATATATGCACTTTCTATATTTTATATTTCTCTTAATCGTAGCTCTAATGATTCATAATGATACATCTTTTCAAATCAAATTTATAATAGACAAGGTGTTTTTATCAATACACAAGTGTACTTATAAACCTCACTCTATTTAATTTCAATAATTTGAAATGATTTTTATTTTAGATTATATACATTGATTATATACTATAACATGTTCTTGGTTACAGGTTAGTCACCATCAAATCACTTAAGTTGGACTCACGTAAAGACAAGGTGTGTTATACACACCTAGGTACACAATTATTTTAATTTAAATCAGTAATTTCATTACTAGATAAAGAGTGGGGAAATGGAGACACTAATTCTAAATTATATGAAACCTCAGTCTTGTATACTTTAAAAATACATGTCATGGATGTACCTTCAACATCTAGACCTTTCTCACTACCAAAAGGATTGCATACTAATGTAGAGCATCATGGGGGTAAAGTAGGTAATTATGATTTAGAGGTTCATTTTGACCATTTTTGTCATGTGTAGGTGTTATGGGTGTGTAATAGGATCTTTATGGGTGTTTTTGAGTTAGTCATAGAAGCGACTACTTTTATCCCTTTTGGAGTTTCCATCAAAAACCAAATTTTGAAAATTTGAATAATGTAATTAGGATTTAGAGTGATATATTAGTTTAAAAAGGGTGTTTAATGTTTGTTAATGTTTAATGGAAGGTATAAATAGTGTGTAAATGTGTTAACATGCTTAACATGAAAATAACAATGTAAATCAAGATTCAAGAAAAGGTGTAACTACCATGCAATGTGCAATGGCCAAGGATAGAAAAAGTCTTGCATGATTAGTGGGTTAAGAAGGTATATATGCATAGAGAGTGAGTCATAGGGTGTGGGTATAATGAGTGTGTTGTATGGCTTAGAAGTTAGGAGATATTGAAAGTAGATAAAATGGGAAAAAAGATCAATAAATAGAGTATCAACACTTCGTCTTGGTGTGGGTATAATGAGTGTGTTGTATGGCTTAGAAGTTAGCATTTAAAGATTGAAACATGAATAATTAATGCTTCCACTGGTCAAAATACTTGAAACTATAGAATCTAATTTATTTTTCATTCTCTATAATATTATGATAAATTTAACTTGATACGATACCATATTGTATGGAAATCTTAAAGTATCATTGAGCTTAGCCTAAAGAAGCCTAATTGGTAAAAGAGAGTGTTGAGTTAGGAGGTCCTATTTGATATTTGGGACTTACAATTTATTTTGAATATATATTAGCCTAATAGGTATTAAAATAAACATCAAGTTTATTAGGATCATGTGTATATTGCACAATACTAGGAGGTTTTTTGTGTTTATAGGGCTACTAGGAAAAAGCCTATTTGATAAAAGGTAAGTGGAGACAGATAGTATGCATATAGAGATAAATCATCAAACTTTACATGAAGCAAGATTTAAAAAAATTGTGCCTATAAATAATTTTATTTGATTCGAAATATTTTTAAATAGGTCTAAACTACTAATTTTATATGTAAACAAGGCTAGTAGGAATGAAGCCTTGACGAGTAAAAATATACTTTGGGTTGAGAGATCTTAGTTTAGGATTGTGTGAATTGATTGGATGTATATGATAGTATAATGAATAGGTATATGACTATAAATTATTTTTAAATAAGAATAGAATCAGGGAACCTTGGATGAGGCCTTTAGGCTGAATTACCTCTACCAAAGTGTGAGTAAACTTAATTACAAAATGAAGAGTGAAGAGATGAAAGGTTTACTTGGAGAGGATGAGGATTTACTATGGAGAACAAAGATTAGATATATATGGAGGAGTGAAGGTATTCAATTTCAATAATAATACTAGATGAATTCAAGGAGGCTAATGAGCCTATGAAATATCAAATAGTGTTTAAGAGAGAGATCAAGATAGAGGTAAGTACTTGAAAGCAAATCAGAGTACAGAGGTACTTTGCATCACGTGGTATCATATCAGGTAAACTCTTGGAATGATTTATTATTTTTATTTGATTAAGGCTTATTATTGAGATTTAATTGTTATTTAAGATTTATTTGTATGAAGATTGCATAAGACTAAGTTGCAGGGGTAAAGAAAAAGTAAGAGATTTTTTGGTACAGGTGCAACCTTAAGAAGAGAGTTATTAGAAGATCAAGTACAAGTTTAAGAAGAGAGAGAGAGATAATCCAAGTGAAATTCAAGAGAATAAGGGAAAATAGAGTGAAGGAGACCCAAGTGAGGTCTTAAGGGGAAATTAGGCAAACTTATTAAGAGAGATAGGTCCAAGTGATGCCTAGAGAGTGAAGAGGAAAAGAATATGAATATATAAAACTAAAATAAAAGGTAGGGAATGTCTAAGAAAAGTACCACAAAGTGATATATATAGAATAAGAAATCAAATAGACAAGACAAGAGATAAGGCAAGGCATAGAAAAGATAGTACTCATGGCGAAGCACATGCAGAAATAATATGATGTGTGTGTCTGTGTGTGTGTGTGTGTGTGTGTGTGTGTGTGTGTGTGTGTGTGTGTGTGTGTGTGTGTGTGTGTGTGTGTGTGTGTGTGTGTTTAATAGTATCGATGTTAATTATTATGTGTGATATGTGTAAAGAATCATAGACCCCTTCTTTAAACATAAGTGCATATAAGTGGATACGTAGTTAAATTTAATATTTCTATTTTTTTATTATGTATACATTAGCACTAATCAAGGTTAATATATTTTATATGTGTGTATTAAATACAGTTAGTTTATATCAACAACCATTTTATGAAATTAATAATGAGATAATCTCATATAGATTCACTTAAGGTAGGACTTTGTGTGAGAATATTTTGTATCATGCCAAACAAATATTATAAATTGTCAACAAAAGATTTAGTACATATTATTAAAAATTGGAAATTTAAATATTCACTCATCTAAAACATATGAATTTTTTCTCTTTAATACCATCATTCACCCCTCTATATAATCCCTCCACGAAAATATAAATAAATCATATTCAACGCAACAATTTTGAAAGATAACCTTGTGTGTATACATAATTTATTATGTTTACACATTTTTTTCTTATTTAATGTTATCATTCACCCCTTCATGACCTTCCAATACTTAAAAATAAATATTAATAAAATTAATTCCTAATCTACCCCTTGATATATTGATATATTGATTTTTATTCTATATACAATATTCCATTAAGATAATATTTAAATATTCATGGACATAAATGTTAGGAATATGTTTAATAAAGTGACCTCCCACAATAAATTATACTATCAATGGTAAATTTAGTGTAAAAATCACTAATATTTTTATGGCAAGTGTTATATATTAACTCTTATTTATTTTTAAAAAAATTAAATGATTTATAAGAATCTTAATGGGGAGTCAGGTTATAACTCGAATATGGAGTAATGAGGTGGTAGGCTCCAAAACCTACCACCACCCTGACTTATTGTCCAACTCCTCTTAAATTTCCCTTAGTATATTTTGAGAAGTGAAATACATTTTTAAAACCTTTGAGAGTGATTTCAAAATTTACTTAAGATGACTTATAATAAATAAATTGGCATGGGTTACTAAACACTTTGGAAATTTGGTGTTTTAATATTGATTTAATTGTTCATATGAATTGATCTACTCCCTCACCCCCCCCCCCCCACTTGCAAAAAAAAAATAGTAAATATTTTATTGAACACCACAATCACCCACTACCATATAGTGGTTTATAAGTTAATTTATATGTATTTAAATTATCTTAATAGTTGTTGATGATGATGATAAAAAATTAAAAATATATATATTTTAACATATTATAATTTAAATTTTTCTATAAGACCCATTACATTTTATAAAAAATGTGATTTGTTTTAAAATCCTTACTGCAAACTACAATTTTATAATTCTATTTACGATTTAGAAAGTATAAATGATTGTTATTAAAAAACCTTAAAATGATACAAATATAATAGAGATGATTTTTAACACTTCATGCTTTGTACCAACCAAGTTGTCTTAGAGATTAGGTTTGATGATTATGCTTCTTATGTCCCAAAGAATATTTTCTAAATAATAAAGTAAAAAATTGTGTCATGTTGAACATCCTAGTGATTTTATTGATGTATAATAAATAATTTCTTTTTATAATGGCTAGAATGAATTTCGTAAATAATATCATCTCAAATTTTATTTTATGCCTCTCCCTTATCGTATTTCAAAATAAATTGAGATGATTGTTTATTTTTTAGTTTTAATGGTGATATATGGATAAGCCTTTCTATATTTACATCAACACACACACACACACAGATATATATATATATATATATATATATATATATATATATATATATATATATATATATATCCAATGTCACTTTGTGTTTGCAAATACTATTTTATAAATCACATTTAAGTATAATTAGGAACTACAAGTCTTTTTATATTACTTTTATTAATATAGTATGAATATTTAAGAAGAAGAACAAAAACAACACAATACTCTTATTAATACACTATAATATTAAATAATAATTATCAATAATATATTCACCCAACATTCTTTCCTTACAATTTGCATGCTCAACCTAGTGAGCTACCCATATATATATATATATATATATATAGAGAGAGAGAGAGAGAGAGAGGGAGAGACCCCTAAAATTTACCAATAACATATTCACCAAAAATCATTTCCTTGTAATTTAAATGACATATACCTAAAATTATTTCCTTTAAAATTGCATACTAACTTAGTGGGCTACCCTCTTAGATGCATCTGTGAGAGATATTACAAAGAAAATATTTTATATATATATATATATATATATATATATATATATATATATAATTTTTTATAAATAAAAAATTATACTCTAATATAAGGATGAATAATATAGCATATAAATTCATCTTGGTGACTAGTCACTTTTTAATTATAGTAATAATAACATATATATATTTCCAAACTTTTATACATGATGTAGATCAACATGACAAATTTTGATAATTATCCTTAAACTAATGCAAACATTCTTCAATAGGATGAGGAAGATACCAATATCATTCACATTTCAAGCATAATAATAACATAAGTCCACAACATGATCAATCATAATATTTGTTAGAGCATTATATTTCTAAATAAAAAAATATAAGGGATGTAAATTATAATATTAAATGTAATATATCTTCAATAATTTGATCCTCTTAGGACCTAAAAATTGTTAATAGAGAATAGTGGATATGAAAATACTATAGAAACTCAATATTAATTCCCAAATAGTTTAAGGTATTGATATATTGAAAATGCCTTTACCATATTGTTTTAAAAAACCTTAGTGGCTTGAACAAAAAAAAATTGATTTATTCATATAGAATTATGATAAAATCTATCATATCTAGATATCCTAGGATTTTCATAATAAACTCTATTAGTATGAATACTATAACTTGATTTGATTGTAACTAGATTTTAATATTTATTTTGGAGATAGCATTGTGTAAACACTATTTCTAAATTATATGGCACCTCAGTATTGTACACTTGGAAAATACATATCATGGATGTACCTTTAGTTTATAGACTTTTCCTACTACCAAAAGGATCACATACACTCTCTCAATGCCAAATTACTTATATATTAGTCCAAATAATGTTATTATAGTGACTCATACCTTATATCATTATTAAAAAGTTAAAAACATTATTATAATCTATATCTACAAGTTCTAGACTTGTCTATATTTTCTAGTTACTCAAACACTTGCATCCCAATTAGATGCCTATGTCAACACAAGTGTATCTATCTAACACAAGTGTGAAAATCCATAAATTCATCCAATTTTTTAATCAAATGTACTCCTATAGTCAGCTTAAGTATTTAATGTGAGATATTATCCAAAGAGATTGATATATATACAAGATCAATCTTTATTCATTCTTCACCTAACAACTTCTTACCTACTACATAAGCAACTTACCAAAATCATTTAATCAATTAATCAAGTGAGAAAAGATTCCACATTGTATCTTATTTATATATCAATGATAGGGATACCACATCTATAGGTCTGAGGTACTGAAGGAGCATTCCATGTGCCACATTTTCCAAGTTACAAGCTAGGTCACTATTGTACTTGATTATCACACATTTCTTGATACAAACACAAACTAACATGTAAGGGAGAACTATATAAGTATGAAAATATATTCATAGTATTGGATATTTAGGCACCACTAATTGATAGAGGGGTTTTTGGTGTAGCTAGACATTGTGTGACTACTAACCCATTTTTCCCATAGCCACTATGAAGATGAAGAACTAGGGTTTTTCTATTTGACAAAGAATGACAGTCCATTACCCAAATTTGGATGCATTAGAGAAAAGATGACACAAAACCTAGAATCATATAGCTTGTCACATGTAGTTTTAATGGGTATTTCATATTGGACACCCACATCCAAATCAGATAGAAACATTGATGCAACCATCCTAGGTCAACACAAGTGTCTGCAACTATAGGGGTGTGATTTCTATAATTAGGGGACTAGTCTATAATTTAGATTCATTATAATTTATTCCTATTACAGATTTGAATTTGTATTAACATCAGAACCAACTAATTATTTTGTTTTCATTATCATTATATAATATATAACATAGTTATCCTTTCTATTTTTAGCATATCTTAGCATAATAAACTTAGTATATGTTTATCTAACTTTTACAATTAATTTTCCTACTTTAAAGATAGTCTACCAACCTTTTTCCCTAGTCTATATCTTCCTCTTTAACCTAATTTCTAAATTCTATTGAGCCAACTTAGTTGCAGATATCATGCATAATCTTAAAAATAATTAAAAACTCATTACCTTTGATCCAACAAACTTACCATCCAAGGATATCATTGACCAAGACTTTCCTTTGTTCATACAAGTTATTATGCATAACAAATTAACTAAAAGGGTTCTTGTTGATAATGGATCAAGACTAAAAAATTAAATCACAAAAATCCTAACAAATTTGAGTATTAATACAATTGTTTTACAAAAAACCATTATACATAACAAGGGATTTGATAATTCACATAGGCCCTGATTGACCAAATATATTTGGATGTGATAGTGGGATCAAAAATTGTTCCAACTAATTTTCAAGTAATGTCTTAGTTATTACATTATAATTTTCTCTTGGGTAGACATTGGATACATACAATGGAGGCCATTCCATCTATACTACATTGATGTTTAAAATGTGTACATGATGGGACCCTATTTACATTGACTATTGATGAGGAACCTTTTAAATTTTGTAAAATAATACATTATAACATATATGCTACCCTATGCTATTACCACCTAAATAATGTATTCCACTTGAATATATACACAATTTTGAAATAAGTGAGTCAAATACAATGACTCTTTTATCTTCAAATGCAAATAAATTACTAAACACTGAGGTTCACATGGATGCACATCAAGAATAAGCATCATTTCCAAATGAACTAATTCTACAAAAACTAAAATAAAATCAAACAATTGAGATTTCATTATTGTAAAATAATGAGTAGAAAGATGACCATGTTTCATATTATTATGAAAGTGATGACAATTTAGCCAATGATATGATAGATGAGACATTTCAAAAAATTAATTTTGATCCACTTGACCATATTTCACATAACTTATTCATGCCTACAGATCTTGGTACATATAATTTAAACTCACCTATAGAGGATACCAAACTAAATCAAGATAAGGGGAAAGAAAAAATAGTATATGAGCATGTAAATGCTTATTATTCCATACACTCCTCTTGAATTCACACATTAATTCAAACATACAAGAGTCAAATGCAAAAACATCATGTAAATAATGTGGAGGTCTCTCATAATACTCCATAAAAAATTATACAGAGCACATAAAACCAAGATACTATGAATATAATACTTTCCATGTTACTTGAACATAACATGATATCTTTAACTACTAATAGGCACCAATCAGGTAGTATTATTTTATACAAAAGAGGGATTACCATATTGTACTTACCATTGAATCATTATTCATCATAAAAATCAATGTGAGGCATTACATAAATTGATTTCATAAATATAAGAATGAGGGACACATACAAATTATGTTTGAAACATGTAAAGTACCTAACATTATTGATATTTTAGAAGAGAATCATCCTTAAAAACAAAAGGTGTGAATCCTTAACTATCAATGTAAATATTGATGGAGTTCATCACCAACATATTAGGGTGGAAATTTGAATAAGTCATGTCCCTTTGATTGTTCTCATTTGGACATGCTCCTTTTTTGAGTTCTCCTTGGACCATTGTATTTTGGTTTTCTTTTGAGTGCTCCTATGTGTGTGCTTGATTACTTGTTGATATTTTATTATTACTATCTAGATGTTACCATGATTCACATCTTACATTTAGGACTTGATG
This sequence comes from Torreya grandis, assembly GCA_037957365.1. NCBI lineage: Eukaryota > Viridiplantae > Streptophyta > Pinopsida > Cupressales > Taxaceae > Torreya > Torreya grandis. Next base: position 191,444 of record JARHVA010003096.1, on the reverse strand, counting down.
TAATCACATTATATGTGATTCAATGATATATCTACCTAGACATGTTCCTTATATGTGTTACATGGTTCATACATAGATTATATATTTATCTTATCCTTTTGAGGTAAGGTTACTACTAACTTCTACTTCCTCTCACCTAAAAATGGGGAAATATTAGTGGGGGCATGATATAGAGGCATGTCTTACACATTTTTCATAATTCACCATATTTAGATATATAGTGGGGGCATGTTATGGAAACATGTTCTCCACAATTACACCAATTTTTAATTTTAGATATATAGTGGGGGCATGTTATGGAAACATATTCTCCACACTTATACTAGTTTTCAATTTTAGATTATAGTCGATGCATGTTTTGGAAACATGTTCTCCACACATACACTAGCTTCTAGATATATATATATATATATATATATATATATATATATATATATATATATATGTGGAAAACATATTTCCAAAACATGGCCCCACTATATATATATATATATATATATATATATATATATATATATATATATATAGTGGGGCCATGTTTTGGAAATATGTTTTCCACACTTACACAATTTTTAAATTGTCCAAAAATCATAACTATATGATTCAAATACACAATTGTGGTAGAATTATATATTGGTACCATTGGTATGTCCAAGTTTTAAAATGATGCATATATAAGGTGCATATTTATGCAATTTACACCTAAAATTACAAAATCAAATCAATTTCAAAATTTAAAACACTTTTATGGGATGTCATCATCCACTAGGTTAGAATTTTATGGACTAAATTAAGCCAATCTATTGTAGTAGTTATTTCACTTTTGGTATGGTTGAGGTGATTAAATCACTATATATTTCCAAGCTTATATGTTGTAATTGATTACATCATCCAACCTCACTAGATTTATAGTATGAGTTGACTTTGTTCACTCATGCTCACTAGGTTATAAGTATGATTGGGTTGCACACTTGAGATAATATCAACTGTTAGGTGGAAAATCACTTGTTCTCTAAATTTGGGGGAATGTGTCCTCCAATATCTCTTTATCTCCCTAGATATATGCACTTTTTAGATTTTATATTTTTATTAATCATAACTCTAATGATTCATAGCGATACATTTTTTCAAATCAAATCTACAACAGGCAAGGTATTTATATCAATACACAGGTGTACTCCTAAACCTCACTCTCTTTAATTTTAATCATTTCAAATTATTTTTATTTTAGATTATATTAATTTATTATATACTATAACATGCTCTTGGTTATAGGTCAATCACCATCAAATCACTCAATTTAAACTCACACAAAGACAAGGTGTATTATAACACCTAAGTATACACTTCTCTTACTTTAAATTAGTAATTTCATTACTACATAAAGAGGGGGGAAATGTAGACACTAATTTTGAATTATATGGCACCTTAGTCTTGTACACTTGGTAAATACATATCATGGATGTACCTTTAACTTCTAGACCTTTCTCGCTACCAAAAGGCTCACATACTGATGTAGATGATCATGCAAAACAAAGTAGGTAATTATGATTTAGAGGTTAATTTTGAATATTTTTGTCTTTTTTAGGTGTTAAGGGGGTGTAATAGGATCCTTATGGGTGTGTTTGAGTCACTATAAGTCTTACAAGTGAGTGATTTTATCCCTTTTGGAGTTTCCATCCAAAGTCAAATTTTGAATAATGTAATTATGATTTAGAGTGCTATTTTGGGTTAAAAATGGTGGTTAATGTTTGTAAATGGTTAATGGAAGGTCTAAAGAGGTGTGTATAGGTTTTTAACATGATTAACATGAAAATAAAAATGCAAATCAAGATTCAGGAAAAGGTGTAACTGCCATGCAACATGCAATCACCAATAATAGAAAGAGTCTTACATGATTAGTGAGTTAAGAAGGTAGATGTGAATATAGAGTGATTCATAATGTGTGGGTATAATGAGTTATTTTTATGAGTTATAAGTTAGGAGAGAATTAAAGTAGAGAAAAAGGAAAAAAATATCAAGAAATAGAGTATCAACACTTTATCCTGTTGTAGGTGATAATTTATGCATTGTATATTTAAATAATGAATGTGAAGCTACTATTTGTCAAATATATCCAGACTTAAATTAAGATTGATACATGTGATTAAATTCCTATTCAATGATTGGTAATATCTAGCATGATTCTTAGTATAAATTAAATACAAGATACCTTGTGTCCCACTCATGCAAGAAGACTCTGTTTATATAATCTAAAAACAAAGATAATCATGTCTTGAAGGGATTGTTATGTTTAATGTGAGATTGTATGAAGTGCTTATAGTGGTGATGGAAATTTATTTATTATAAAATAGGATTTGAGACACTTTCAAGGTAGTGTATTTATCTTTATAATTCATTTAACTACATAGTCCAGTCCATAAGAGAGATTATGTGTTTATATAGTCGTAAGAGGAGGACCAATAGTGATTTTAAAAGGTTGTTAAGTTAATTTTGATTTGGTTTAGGGTTTATTATAAATTTAATAATATTTTATTATTTTTCGTAAACCATTTGTAGACTCAAGAATACCATAAAGTGGAAATCTCAATTGAAAACCTTCATACAGCCTTAGCCAGTTTACCAAAATTTTGCATATTTTCTTGATGTGAGTTTTTTTTTTTTTCATGAGATATTCATGGGTAAACATTTTATACTAGTTTGGATATACCATATTCAAGTTATATTAGTGATCAAATTTTTTATAGACCATTTTAGCTCTTTTTGGAGCCTCTCGGCCTTGCACAAACCTATGTAACCATATTTTAGGGTTTAGAGATTGAAACATGAAAACTATATAATATAATGTATTTTTTCATTCTCTATAAAATTTGAATGGATTTAAGTTGATATAGTACCATATTTGTGGAACTCCTGAAGTATCATTGAGCTTAGCCTAAAGAGGCCTAATTGGCAGAAGAGAGGGTTGAGTTAAGAGGTATTCTTTGAGATTTAGGAGATAAATTTTATTATGAATATTTATGAGAAATACATTAATTCAAATTAATATTTATTGTTTTAGGATCATGTGTATATTACACAATACTAAGAGGTTTGTGTGTTTATAGGGCTACTAGGAAAAGGCCTATTTGATAAAAGGTAAGTGGAGATAGATAGTATGCATAGAGAGTTGAATCATAAAAATTTACATGATGAAATATCCAATAAATGGTTCCTATAAAATAGGTTATTTAATTAATAAGAATTTTAAATAGGTTCTAAATGACTAAGTTTGTATGTAAATAGGGCTAGTAGGAGTGAAACCTTGAGGAGTAAAAGTATACTTTGGGTTGAGAGATCTTACTTGAGGATTGTGTGAATTAATTAGATGTATATGATATTTTAAATTAATAGGTATATGAATATAAATGCTTTTGAAATAATAATGGAATCAGGGAACCTTGAATGAGGCCTTTAGGCCTAATTACCTCTACCAAAGTGTGAGTAAACTTAATGATAGAATGAAGAGTGAAGAGATGAAAGGTTTTCTTGAATAGGATGAGGATGTAATATGGAGAACAAAGATAAGATATATATGGAGGAGTGAAGGTCTTCTAGGTCAATAATAAGACTAGATGCATTCAAGGAGGCTAATGAGCCTAGGAAAGATCAAAGAGTGTTTAAGAGAGAGATAAGGTAGATGTCAGTACTTGAAAGAAAATCAGAGTACAAAGGTGCTTTGCATCAAGTGGTATTATATCAGGTAAGCTCTTGGAATGATTTATAATTTTTATTTGATTAAGGTTACTTATTGTGTTTAGATTGTTATTTGAGATTGATTTCTATGGATATTACATAAAACTGAGTTTCAAGGGTAAATAAAAAGTAAGAGAGAGTTTTTGGTATAGGTGAAACCTTAATAAGATATTTTTTAGAATCTCAAGTATAAGTTCAAGAAGAGAGAGAATCCAAGTGAGATTAAAGAGAAGGGAAAATAAAGTGGAGACCCATGTGAGGTCCTAAGGGGAAAGTAGGCAAACTTAATAAGAGAGATAGGTCTAAGTGAGGCCTAGAGAGTTAAGAGGAAAAGAATATGAAGATATAAAAGGAAAAGAAAAGGTAGGTCATGGCTAAACAAAGTACCATAAATAGATAGATATAGAAGAAGAAGTGAAAGAGATAAAATAAGAGTTGAGGCAAGGCTTAGAAAGGATAGTACTCATGGTCAAGCACATGTAGGAACAATAGGATTGCCAATGGTATGGATGGGTTATGGAAAAGAGAGTCAAGTGGCCTATAAGTCTACTCATAGAGATAAGAAGAAATATTTTCATGAGATACAATGAAAAGAAGAATAAGTTGATAAGTAGGCAGCTCAAAGAAGAGATGAAGAAGTTTATAAAGAGTGAACAAGTTAGTAAAAACTAGAAAGGTGAGCAGTACCTTATGAATAATGAGAATATAGTCATAGAGCTAAAAGAACCTAAGAAGGAGGAGATGGAGGCAATCAAGCCTCAAGTTTTTTAAACTAAAGATTTATTATTGTGTGTGTATGTAGGTACAAGATTAAAGGTGGAATAAGTCCATTTTGAGTACATAAAACTTGAAATCATGAAGAAAAACAAGCAAAAGAAACATGTTTATGTGGAAGAAGAGGATAATTGGATAACCATACATATAAAATGACTCATTGAAGGCAAAAAAGAAGAAATATTGATTGAAGAAGATGCAGATAAGGTATGAAGGTCTAGATTTAAAAGTTGTATCATATGAAGCACTCAAAGAGTTAGAATCCCAAAGTGTGCTTTTGAATTATGATGATATAGTGAAAGTTGATAAGATAATTTAAATATTTGATGAAAAATATCTCTTAAAAGAGATAAAATAGCTTGAGTAGGAATATGCATGTAATGGAAGGTTGCTAAGTGGGAAAAAATACCAACTCTTTGTTTATGAGAGTTTGGATCAATTACAAATAGAGATTTCAGACTTGAAGCATGCCATAAGTGATGAAGAAAAGGATAACATTTCCCCTATAACAATAATTAAAGGAGATGGAACCCAAGTACAAGAGATGGCACAAGATATTATATAACACCATGAAGAAGAAGATTGGATGTGTATATCATTAATAAAAGAAGATGAAGATAACTTATTAGAATTCCTTAGTCAATATAAAGAGAAGATTGAAACTATCATAAATAAGCAAGAAGCATAGTTTAAAAATGGAGAAGAAAAGACACCAATAAAAAAGAGCATGATGCCCATAGAGATACATGAATAAGACAAATTTATAGGTTATACAAGTGTAAAAAATCATAATCAAGTCATGAATTGCATTCAAGGAGGTTATCAAGTATTGGTACAAGGTAAACCAAATCAAGTTGCAAGCCAAGAAAGGCTGAGTGTAAAAGAATGTGAATTGATTAAGGAACAAAAAATGATAACTACTGATATAATTAAAAATAATAGGTTGATAAAAAAATATAAAGGCTCAAGGAGATGAAATAAAAAACTAAAGAGGCATGGAGGAAGAAAGTAGAAGAAAGAAAGGATGACAAGGACAAGAAGATCCTAAAAGAGACTAAAAAGTATCATAAAACTCATTTGATAGGTACTAAACTATTTGTAGTTTTGAAGAAGAGAGATAAGGAGTTACTCCATGATCATATCGAGAAGAGAAACATTAAGTAACAAGATCTTGTGATAGAGCTAATGTAAGATGAGGACAACTATAGAGTGAAATGGAGAGAAAATTCATGTTGGGATGAGGACAAGGTCAGTCCTAAGAGAATTTAAAGAAGGAACAATAATGAGTTGGCAATGAGAGAATAATGAGAGGATAACTTTATCCCAATAATTGGTCCAAGAAATATACCAAAAGTTGAAGAACCAAGGCTCATGGAAGAACCACAAATAAGAAAGTTAGAGAATAATCAAAGTCAACAAAAGCAAAGTAAGAGAGTACCCTATTCAATAGGAAATGTTGAAGCTCAATTAATTATAGGTATGTATAAGGATAGTAGGGTGAAAATTTTCCAAGTAATGTTGTGGTATAATTAACCTAATTGGGTCAATGAAGTGTCATTGTATGATGATCAACAAAATTGTGAGATGACTCACCATGAGAAGGTGGAATGTCATGAGAAGATAGTCAAAGATTAACTAAAGGAGAGTTTTTTAAGAATGAAGGAAGCATTGATGCATGAACAACCATTAGCTCATAAGAATGAAGAATAATACATGGTCAAAATCAATATCAACTAAAAGTGAAAGATCCAAGCATGGCAAGTGAAGAATAAATTTATGGATTGATAGCAAGATGGAAGAATGAGAATCATCCTTTGGAAATAAATCATGATGAAGAAAAGTTAGAGATGGAGGAGATATAAAATTCATTGTAAAAGGAGTTACAATAGGCTATACACTTCATGGAGGTAGAAGATGAGTTGACCAAGAAGAAAGTAAAGACAAGGAAAAAGAGATACAAGCATAAATTTAAGAGAAATAGAAAAAATAGCTCAGAAGAGAATAAGATGAAGAATTGGAAAGTAAGAAATATAGTTGGACAAGGTAAATTTGAGTAGGATCTCAATTTTTTCCCCACTTGGGGGGTATGATGTAAAGCATCATGAGGAAAAAAGTAGTCAATTATGATTTAAAGGTTCATTTTGACCATTTTGGTCTTGTGTATGTGTTAGGGGGGTCTCATATGATCTTTAAATGTGTGTTTGAGTCATTATAAGTCTTACGAGTGAGTGTTTCTATCCCTTATAAAGTTTCCCTCCAAAATCAAAATTTGAAAATTTAAATAATGTAATTATGCTTTAGAGTGCTATTTTGGGTTGAAAATGGTGTTTAATGTTTTTAAATGGTTCATAGAAGTGTATAAATATAATTCCTAACACAATTTGTGTTATAATTGTCAATCTTACACAAATTACACCAAAATTGACAAATTAGGGGAAAATCCATAAAACATGCTAAATGGTTTGAACTTTTCATATACAAGTGTCGATTTAGGATAATGTTTCCTTAAATGAGGTAATATATTTTATGAAATACCTAGCTTTGATGAAATAATTTTGAGTCAAAATGATGATTATGTCATTTAGTACTCTTGATAAATATTTTCTTCTAATTCATCTATACACATCATGTACATTTGTTATTTTATGTCGGTAACATCTTAAATCAGAACATGATCCATATGCATCTAAACTTGCCTTCAAATTCTTCCCCAATCAAATTATGACCTAGTAATATGACATTCTGATCATTTTGATTAATTGTGAATCAATTTTCAAAGAATTGCACTAAAATTGATTAATCATGTTTAAGGCTAATTAATTTGAATCAAGAGCTTAAATGGATTTTCCATGGAGGTTATTGATTATTTCATTGATAAAAATTGATTCTAAATGTCTGCATCACCTAGTGACATCATCTATGAGGTGGCATCCATAAGCCATAAATACATAAAATATCAGGATTATGGGCTACCATGCCTCTTTAATGCCTCTCTATCCTAAATATTTATGGGTATATTTATAGATATTATTTATAAATTGAATGAATTCTTGGCCACACATCTTCATCATGGGATGGATGGTCCCAGTTCATTCTGATCAAATTAGAAAAACTATAAATAGGGGGTCTCTCTCTCATATTTTTAAGCTTAATTATTATAATGTTATAATGCTAAAATCTCTTCATAACTCATTTGTGTTTTGATTATTTTATTATTCATATTTGGATTAGCTTCATTTGATAGGAAATTAGATAGTTTCAATATCATGAGCCTAGGTTTTATGGAGTGTTTTTGAGATATTAGAGGAGTTAGCCACCATTGTTGATAAAGACAAGAATTCTTGATCAAGGGGAGAACATGTTTTTGATCCAGTTTTGAGAAATAGAGTCACTTGGAAAGGTAATGGTTTACTTTATTCCATTTGTATATTATTGTTATTATCAAAATCCTACATGAATAGATTGGCTTGATTTAATTAGCTCTCTATGTATTTTTATTTGATTTCTTGGACTAATGCTTAACTAATAATTTCTTGTAGTCTAATCTACATTTTGGCATGCCTAGTGGGACCTAATGCATCCCACGTACTAGTTTTTTTTTTTTTAAGTTATTCAACATGAGTTTTTGTAACCAGTGACGGTCATGAACTAACCTTTGGTGGTCATATATAACTATCAATGGTCATATATAACTGTTAATGGTCACTATGTGCATCCCAATACCATCGATAGTCACTATGTATGGCAGCAAGCTAATAAGCCATCTTTCAGAGCTTGGTTTGGGATCATATAGACTCCATTTTTTATGATTTTTTGTAAAACCACATGTTTTCTCCTAAATTTTTAGAATATGCTATCAATTTACCTTCAAGTTTCATAATTTTTAACAAAATCAAGTTGCTAACCAAGTCTAATCTAATATATTTGATTCTTGAGGTTATGCCTTTAGGTTGATAGGTGTTTACTTTTCAAATTTATTGCCTCAAACTTAAAAGAGCTTCAAAGCTAAAGGATATTATCTAACTTTTTATGCAGGGCCTATTTGAATAGTACCAATTCATATTTGCTTAGATATTTTTAACCTTCTTTTGGGATGTTTAAAAAGAATTAAAAAATCTTTCGTTTGGTACTTAATGAAACTTTTAGGGTATTTTATTGAATATTTTTTATGGTTGTTTCTTCCAAGTTTACAACTTAAGGCCAAGGGGCCAAAGAACATCACCAAAAATTTTGATTTATGTACTATAAAATTGAACACATTTCAAATTTTGTCTTTAATATATCATTGCTTTGTTAGAATTCATTTGCAAAAAGAAAGATTGTGCATGTATGTTCTCCCACCCGTCCCCTTTAGGTAACTTGTGGGATCAAGAGCACCATATTTATTGCAAAGTGCCTTAGTCAAAGGTGTAAAAGAGAAGTTGTGAAGGTTCTCCCCAAGATCCATATGGCTTGGTTGATCTAGAAATAGCCTTAAATCTCTTTTACTTGTCATTTATTTTTGTATTTTGGTTTGTGAGAGGAACTTTATTACCTCCCATAAGTTATATAGGGAAGCCTTGACCTGGGAATTCATCTCTCAGCATTGTCTTCAACTCCCCTCCATGTATATAAATTGGGATCACCCCACTAGGATTGGATTTTTAAGTAGTTATAACTTCTCTTAGTTTTGGGGCTAATCCTGAGATGTTTGATCATGTTGGACATTGCACTACACTGAGAAAGAGATAGATGTAGTAGTTGTAAAAAAATCAAGACCTTTTTACAACAAACCATATGATGCAAACCCAATATACATATTGATTCTCTTTCATTTTAATGTGAAAGTATTGTACATGGGATCCATCTACAAATGTTCAAAAACTTGCTAGTTTAGTTAACCCCACTTTACCATACCTTGTTAGTTTAAGGCTTAAGATGAATAATTAGTTTATTTATCTTTGTCTTAGATTACTTGATCTTGTTTTGGATCAAAACTTGATTGTTAACTAAACATTGTAACTAAACACATTGTCCCCAAATTTATTAAACAAGGAGGTATTACATTGTCTAATTAAAAATCATCTTTTCCTTGTTCAAATTATCATCTAAAACATTATGCCATATATTCCATTTTGGTGCAGTTATGCTACCCATTTGATTCTATCTCATTTGCCAAATTTAAGTCCCTCATTGATAATTTAAATTTAGAATTGGACTTTTTTAAGTTTTAAAGGTTGATGTGTTAAATTGGGTTCACCATTCGCACTTGACTTGTTTTAACTTGGGTTAATTTCCCATTTGAATCGAGGGCCATTTATAGACTCATTATCTCATTATAATCTTTGGTGAACTCAAGTCATCTTGTGTATAACTCATGCTTTGAGTCCTAGAACACATTTTATACTACCATTCCTATTACCATGTGGTGACATTGTGTGACCCATTTGGTTCTAGTTTTATACTTAGGAATTATTTCATGTTTCCACATCATGAGTTTTTTAGTTCGTATTGTCTCCTTCCTAATCTAAAAGGATTTCTTTTAGTTTTCTAGTAGAAACTCATTGAATTTTAACTATATTTTATGGTATTGATGTATCTCAAAAGTCTACATTTAGAGTATTAGTGACACTCTAGGATTTATGAGTTATCATACCCTCTTCCAATTCATATGTTTTCAACCCTACCCAAGGTTGAGTAATTTTGTGAGCACATTCTTCTAATTGTGTGTGGTTCCAAGCCACCCTCCTTTTTATAGTCTCTTTTTGTACCTTAGTCATTTGTTGAAATAAAGATCAAATTTCAAATTTTGTTAAAACATTGTCCAAAGCTTATCAAACATTGAGAACACTCTTTTTAAACAATAACACTAAATTACACTTGTAATAGGGTTTCTTGTGGCCCTAGTTACAAGGTAGAGAATTTTTATGATTGACATGAGCACTCCATATTGTTTGAGGATGTTACCCTCTTTGGTCCTATCTATTGAAAACCAATCACATCCATATCGGTTGTTATAAATAATCTTCTTCCTTACCCTTTGATTTGTGCATTGCACTCAAAAGTTACCATTTTAGGCTATTATCCTCTGGCTTATGCAAGTAACCAAGCTCCAAAACATACAAAGGTTACCATTTTAGGATGTCCTCCATCTCGTTTGATTTTCACTCCATGATCAAAGGTTACTATGTTGGGGTATCCTTCTTCTCCTTTAGCTTGTGTGAGCGATCAATCTCCGTAATGTGTAAAGGTTACCATTTTAGGTTATTCTCCTTTGAATTGTGTGAGAAAGTAGGATATACAATATGCAAAGGTTACCATTTTAAGATGTCCTTCTTATCCTTCGATTTGTTCTCCACAATGTGTACAGGTTACCATTTTAGGACCTCCTCCTTTGATTTGTATGAGAAACCAAACTATGAAGTATCTAATCATTACCATTATTGTCCCATCACCAATTTTTGATGAACCTATTATTGAATAACCTTCATTTGATGAACCAATTATTTTTTATCCCTTTTTCAATAGTCTAATTTTTTGAGATCCCATTATTGAACCACAAACTATTATTCTCACTTAACCAAATATTCCCCACTTTAGAAATTATGTGTCAATCTTCGATCCAAAACATGAACCATTACCTCTTTAAAGCCATATTATGAGTATCGAAATGTGTTAAAAATTGAATTTTTGTAACCAATTATGAACCAAAACCATGTTATTATTATTGAAACACTCATTTGTGACAAGTTAAACTTTGATGAATCACCTATTTATATGTTATCTTTTTTTAAGGAGACTCATCTCTTTGACAAAATAGTCTCTACAGAGTTGTCTCTTGATCTTTTCCCATTCATTGAGGAGTCTCCTTTTGATAGACAATATTTTTTCAAGTCATCCCTTGAGTGATACCCTCTCTTTGAGGGGATTCACTTAGATGAACCAGTTTATGTTGAACCCTTCCTAGATAAATCACATTTTATAGAGCCCATTATGCCATTACTTGTTTGATACCAAGCATTCAATAAAACATCATTATATAAACAACCATATCAAATAAAAAATCATAATTAGATTCAGGTTATATTTTTAAACTGACATCAGATTTAGCATCAAAACTAGAATCAACATTAGTTGTGACATTGAATTCAAATTCCCTTGTATCAGAATCAGATTTAGAAATAAAATATAGTAGTGGTTGTTACAACATTGGTTACAATTACCTTGAAAATCAATTTGAATATATTTTTGATCCTCCTATGGTTCTTAAAGATGATTACTTTAGCATCGACATGGGTTATCCTAGTATATTCTATGAGGATTTTGCTACCTTCCATCATTCCATTATTCCCACCCAAAATAGCCATTATATTGACATTCCACCTCTCACAAACATCGATTGGGACAAATAGAATCACACTTTGTTGAACTAAATCCATGATAACATATCATTTATAGAATATCAAGGGGGGTCAAGACCAAGTTCATATAGAATAAGAAGAATCTCCTAGTGAAACATTTTTAGAGGCACTAGGTGATGATCAAAAAATAAATTTGTCATCATTTAGTGAAACCTTTTCAAAGGAACTAGAAGATAATCAAAGTTAAATGTTAATATCTCTTTATGAAACCTTCTCAAAGGCACTAAGGGATAATCAGAACAAATTCATTGGTGAAAACCTCATCAAGGCACCAAAAACTAAGAACAAAATTTATTCACTACTTATTAAAAATGTTATTCATGATCAAATAAATATAGCTTCCAATCTACAGCATAATTTAATGGTAGCTAATCTCAAGATCAAATAAAAGAAAAATCTGGTGGTCCTATCAAGAACATCATTAGAGGTTTTTGGCCCCACCACAACCAAAATTATGTCAAATCCATAATTGATAACATTATGTGTGACTAAAAGTATCAATATTAATTTATTTTCCATTCATTATACATTCAATTATCTTCCACTTATTTATTACCTGCTTATATCATTTATCACTGGTAGCACTTTCCTTTGCAAAGGCTACAAAGTTATCTTGTCTCAATGTTTGAAGGAAGTATAATTGATTATCAATGGGGATCATAATATTATTATTCAGGTCTATATCTATCACTAGTTATTGATAGAGCAACTATATCGATGAGGATTTGGGTAGTAATTTTTATAAACTGATCATTCTGATTATCTTATTTTTTTACTAGGATGAGCATCTCCATGTTAACAAGAGAAATAGAGCCATTTTTCACTTTTCTAATTATCATTTGCCATTACCATGCCTCATCTCTTGGGGGTAACCCTATAGACCCTTTTTATGCATATTATACCATTATGTTCCATTTACCGTGTTGTTTGAACTACATTGACTTGAGGTCCTTTAGGACTATGTAGGCAGTGCTCAATTTTTATTGAGGTTAGCTTGGTTACTCCTTTCTGCATGCTCTTACCATTTTGTAAGTATCTTATCCCATGCTCTCACCATTTTGTGAGTAATTATTAAGTTTAAACGCTCTCACCATTTTGTGAGCAACCTAATCCATGCTCTCATTTTTTTATAAATAATTATTAAGCTTGAACACTCTCACCATTTTGAAAGCAACCTAAGCCACACTCTTTCTATTTTATGAGAAATTATTATGTTTGAATGCTCTTCCCATTATGTGAGCAACATAAGCCATGATCTCACCATTGTGTGAGCATAGCTAAGCCAATCATCGCTTGGGGGTAATTTTTTTATCACTATATCCAATTATCTTATGATCATTTTCCTTATACCATTTTATTATACCATGTCTTTACTATTGACCAAAAACTTTTTTTAACCATCCTATATGATCTCATTTTGATCTCGGTTCCTTTGGTTATTCACACACCTTTCGTGAGGGGATTCCAGTCTAGTTTCAATAGTTTTAGAATGTCATGTTGAATGATAGTCTATGGGAATAGTGTGGTAGTTTATCTGGCAAGTTGTCTTTCATCTATTATCTTATTTGGTATCATTCATTATAACCACCTATGGGAAATTAGTATTATATTTGGTACCCCTAATTATAACCACCTTTAAGCAAATTAGTATTATGACATTGTTTCCTAATTATAACCACCTATGGGAAAATTAGGTACAACACCTTTTTATCATGCATTGATGTATCATCTGGTAATTATTATTATCATTTGTCTTGTTGTTTTCCTTTGTTTGTAAACTTGTTGTGACCTATTCATTTTGTCATTGCCTTCTATGTGGGTAGAATTACTATGACTTAGGATTATTTTGGGGTTAAGTATGTTGTGTTCTATTCATGTTGAGTTCAACTCAGTCCCTCTGATCATATGCTCTCACTATCTTACGAGCATTTTAAGTTGGTGTGCTCTCACCATTTTATGAGTACTCTTCTTGTCTATTACCATCTTGTGAGTTAGACTATTTTATGTATCTTAATCTTCAATCGAGTTGAGATACTTTGAAAATTATAAAAACATTTGTTTATTTGATTATTATTATGCTAGTCTTTTGAGTTATTATTTGGTCTTACCTCTTTGTTTTCTTTTCCAAGAACATCTTGATGGTCCATATAAATCTTGATTATCCATTTCTTGATCTCATGTTATTAAGTTTTTCTTGTTTTGTTTTTAAACATTCTTTTTATTACTTGCATCTTGATTATTCATATTTTGATTTTAATTTAGGTTCATTTATGTTTATCTTTTTCTTTGTCTTTGCTTTTTTTGTTTAAATGTAAATAGCTGTAACTCTAGTTTTGGTCATTGTTTTACCATTATCCTTAGTTATAGATATTCACATTTGAACTGGATCCACACATGTAAAATACCATATATTCATAAGTTTTTCATACTTATAATGCCTAATTTCTTTTGTAAAAGAAAACACTTTGTGCTCTAGATTCAAGTCTTCACATCAACAAAGCTCTGATGAACAATTCTTAAGAACACTTTGCATTATCTAGGCTCATGATATGAAATTAAGCATCTAGGTAACATGCATCTTCACATTTTACTCTATGCTTAGACATGTATCTCTTCACATACATCATGAGTCTAATCAATATTTTGGTCAATTTTCTTCATCCCTCATTTCAGTCTATCCCATTCTTAGGAGAACTACATCGGCTTGAGGTCTTATTAGACTATATAGGCAGTGCTCAATTTCTATTAAGGTTGGCTTGGCCATCTTTCATTCATCTGTTTCATCACTTTTTGTATTTTCATATGCTTAGTTTGTTATGGCTTTTCAAGCCATTCTATCATATCATGTACGTTTACACATGCTCATTTTAAATCTATATAGTAGGTTATCTCCTTGAGCTAATTACTTGCCAATTTCCCATGTTGGGGCATAACATCTAAACAATGTCAGAATCAAATCATCCTTACAAGGTCAAACTATTATTTATTCTTTATCAATGATCAAAATTACCCCTACTAGGGCAAAACTATTTTATCTCGATCAAATATGCTCTAATGGAGCACTTCTTATTATCTTTTCTTTGGATCCCACATTCTCCTATTCCTCTAATTCCAAGTTCTCCACAATTTTACCCATGATGCAAATATTTTAGTGTGCAACTTGTCTCAAGATTGATCAATATTGTAAGTGTTCAGCTTGCACTCTTAAATTGGGTACATTTATAGTGTGTCCCTTACATTTATGTATTAAATCCTTCCCATTCACCCCATCTTTGGGGCCTATTATACCTATAATTATATTTTGATAGTTTATTATGACCACGTGTGTAAGCATTAGCTCATCTAGATGTGATCTATTTCACAGGTTAATCTCTAACTTTCTCTCTCTTTTCAAGAGTCCATCCTTCTCTTTCATCCTAGTATGTCCTCTCAAGGGGGCATCATGGGTCATTTTCAATTTCTTCTTGATAAATTTTTTTTTTGAAAAGACATCACTTCACCTGAATATCTCACTAAACCTTATTAAATAGGGGGAAAATGTAGACATCAAATTCCTAACACCATTTGTGTTGAAATTATCAATCTTACTCAAATTGCACTAAAATGCACAACTAGGCCAAAATCCATAAAATGTGTTAAATGGTTTAAAATTATCATATACAATTTCTAATTTATGCTAATTTATCCCTAATTAGGGCAATACATTGTATGAGATACCTAACTTTGATAAAATAATTTTGAGTCAAAATTATGATTTTGCCATTTAGTGCTTTGGATCACTATTTTCTTCTAATTTGTTTGTACCCATCACGTGCCTTTTTTATTTTATGTTAGCAACATCCTAAATGAGAACACATGTTTTATGCATCTAACATTACCTTTAAATTCTTCTCTAGTCCAATTATGACCCAACAATATGACATTATGATCATTTTGATTAATTGTGCACCAATTTCCAAAGAATTGCACTAAAAATTGATTAATCATGTTTAAGGCTAATTAATTCGAATAAAGAGCTTAAATGGATTTTCCATGGATTTTATTGATTATTTTATTAATGGAAATTGATTTTGAATATCTACATCACATAGTGACATCATCTATAGGGTGGTATCCACAAGCCATGAATGCATAAAATATCAAGATTATGGGCTACCATGCCTCTTTAATGCCTCTCTATCCCAAATATTTATGGGGATATTTATAGATATTATTTATAAATTGAATTAATTCTTGGCCACACATATTCATCTTGAGATGGATGGTCTAAGTTCATTTTGGTCAAATTAGAAAAACTATAAATAGGGGGTCTTTCACTCATATTTTTAAGCTCAATTATTATAATGTTATAATGTTAAAATATCTTCACAACTTATTTGTATTTTTATTATTTTATTATTCATATTTGGATTAGATTCATTTTATAGGCAATTAGATAGTTTCAATATCATGAGCCTAGGTTTTATGTAATGTTCTTGAGATATTGGAGGAGTTGGCCACCATTGTTGATGAAGACAAGAATGCTTGATCAAGGGGAGAACATGTTTTTAAGAGACTTTTGAGAAATGGAGTCACTTAGGAAGGTAATGGTTTACTTTCTTTTATTTGTATCTTATTGTTATCATAAAAACCCTGCATGAATAGATTAGCTTGATTTAATTAGCTCTATGCATTTTTATTTGATTTCTTGGACTAATGCTTGACTAATAATTTCTTGTAATCCACTGTAGAGGAAGGTCCAAAGAGGTGTGTATAGGTGTTTAACATGCTTAAAATAAAAATAACAATGTAAATCAAGATTTTAAAAAAAGTTGTAGCTACCATGCAACATGTAATGGCTAAGAACAGAAAGAATCTTATATGATTAGAGTTTTAATAAGATAGATATGCATAGAGAGTGATTCATAGTGTGTGGTTAGAATGAGTGTGTTCTATGGGTTAGAATGGAGGAGATATTTGAAGTAGATAAAAAGGAGTAAAAAGACAAGAAATAGAGTACCAATACTCTGTCATGCTATAGGTGATAATTTATGCATTGTATATTCAAAGAATGAATGTGAAGTTACTGTTTGTCAAAATTATCTTGACTCAAATGAATCTTGATGCATGTGAGTGAATTATTAGTCACTAATGGGTAACATCTATCTAGATTCTTAGTAAAAATCAAATACAATATACCTTATGTCTCAGTCATGTAAGAAGACTTTGTCTATGTAGTCTAAAAACAAAGATAATCATATTTTATAGAGATTTTTATGTTTAATTTGAGCTTGTATGAAGTGTTTATAGTGGCGAGGAATATTTATTTATTCCAAAATAGGCTTTGAGACACTTCCAAGGGAGTGGATGGATCTTTAGACTTCATTCAAATACAGTCTGTCCATAAGAGAGATTATGTGTTTATATAGCCCCAAGAAGAGGACTAATAGTTATTTTAGAAGGTTGTCAAGATATTGTTGAGTTGGTTTAGGGTTTATTCAAAATTTCATAATATTTACGTAGTGTTGATAAACCATTTGGAGACTCAGGCATCCCATAAAGTTTCTCAATTGAAAACCTTCATACAATCTTAGCTAATTTACTAGAATTTCACATATTTGCTTGATGTGAGTTTTTGTGTTTATTCATTAGATATTTATTGGAAAAAGGGTGAGACTAGTTGGGATAGGCCTTATTCAAGTTTTATCAGTGATCAAAGTTGTTTATAAACCATTTTAGCTCTTTTTGGAGCCTCTTGACCTTCCACAAGCCTGTGTAACCCTATCCTAAGGTTTAGAAATTAAAATGTGAATAATTAATGATTCCACAAATTAAAATACTTAAAATTATAAAATATAATATATATTTTCATGATATATAATATTATTATGGATATAAGTTGATACAATACTATATTTTATAGAACTCCTTAAGTATTATTGAGCCTAGCCTAAAGAGGCCTAATTGGCAGAAGAGAGGGTTGAGTTAGGAGTTCTTCTTTGAGATTTGAGACTTAAATTTTATTTTGAAGTTGTATGAGCCTAATGGGTATTAAAATTCATCTTAATATTTCTAGGATCATGTGTATATTTCTCAATACTAGGAGGTTTTTATGTTTTCAGGGTTACTAATAAAAGGCCTATTTGATAAAAGGTAAGTGGAGATAGATAGTATGTATGGAGATTTAAATCATCAAAATATGTATAAAGAAACAAACAAACAAAGGGTACCTAAAAATAAGTTTAGTTAATTAGGAATATTTGTAAATAGTTCTAAACTACTAAGTTTGTATGTAAATAGGGCTAGTAGGAGTGAAGCCTTGAGGAGTGAAAGTATACTTGGGGTTGAGAGATATTACTTGAGGATTATGTGAATTAATTTAATGTATATGATAGTTTAAATAAATAGGTATATGTCTATAAATTATTTGTAAATAAAAATAGAATTAGGGAACATTGAATGAGGTCTTTAGGCCTATTAACATCTATTAAAGTGTGAGTAAACTTAATGATAAAATCAAGAGTGAAGAGATGAAAGGTTCACTTGGAGAGGACAAGGATGTATTATGGAGAAAAAATAGTAGATATATATGGATGAGTGAATGTCTTATAGGTCAAGAAGAAGACTATATGCATTTAAGGAGGCTAATGAGCCTAGGAAATATCAATGAGTGTTTAATACAGAGAGAGATATCAAGATAAAGGTAAGTACCTAAAAGCAAATCAGAGTATAGAGGTACTCTGCATCACAAACACTATCTATGTATTCCAAATTGATTATCTCTTAGTCCAAACAATGTTATTATAATGATTCAAACCTTCTATCATGCTTAGAATGTTATAAACCTACTTATTATCTATTTCTTCAAGTTATGGACATGTGATTATTTTTTAGCTACCTAGACACTTACATCCCAATGAAACACCTATGTCAATGCAAGTGTCTCTGTCCAATGCAAGTGTCCAATGCCCTAAAACCATCCAATTTACAAATGAAACATATTATTATGGTTGGCTTGAGTGATTTAATGTGAGATATTATCCAAAGGGGCTGGTATATATACAAGATCAATCCTAATTCATTCTTCACCTATTAACATCTTACCTACTCACAAGGAAACTTACCAAAAGCATTAAATAAATCACTAAACTGATCAAAATTTCCATATTTTCTTTTATTTTTATATCAGTCATAGGGACAACACATATACATATTTGAAGTAATAAAGAAGCATTCCATGAGCCATATTTTTCCAAGTTACAAGTTAGGTCACTATTGTACTTTCTTATCACACATTGCATGATACACACAATCCAAAATGTAGGGGAGAAATACATAATTTTGAGTCCCTCTTAAAATTATTGGATATGTAGGTAGCACTCAATGACAAAGGGGTATTTGGAGAAGCTTGGCACCTTGTGCCCATAAACTTATTTTTACCATAACCACTATGAAGATGAAGAACTAGGGTTTTGATATTTGACAAGGAGTGACAGTCCATGATTTATATCTAAATACACTAGAGAGAAAGTGATATAGAATGTTGAAACATTTATGTGGTTTCATCTAGTTTTAGTAGGTATTCCATACTAGACACCTACATCCAATTCAAATATAAGTATTGATGCAACCATCCCAAGTCGATGTGTCTTTGGATATAGAGGTATAATTTTTAGAATCAAGTGATTGATCTAGAATTCAAATCTAATCTACTTTCTTCATGTTCCAAATCCATATATGTATTACATTAGAACTAAGTATCTTATTTTTCAATATCGTTACAATATATAGCATAGTTATACTTACTATTTTTAGCATATCTCAGCATAATAAATGTATTATGTAGTTATCTGAGTTTTGTAATTAATTTTCCTATTTTAGAGATAATATACCATCCTTATGCCCTAGTATATCTCTACCCCTTTAACTCTATATTCCCTAATCTAAATTTTAAGATTAAACACATTGATTGAATTGAAACTCTAAAATTCAATATACCAAACTCAATAATGGTTCTATTTTTTATAGAAATATATTGCACTTTTAGAAGAGGAGAATGGACACATAAAATATTCATTGGTAATAATAAGGATATTAATATATTTTAAGTAATATATTTGTTCTTTATGAGAGAATAATCTCTAACTCTTTTCAATCTAGATTACCCATAGGGTGTATTAATAGTTATAAATCGATAATTAATTAAAAATATTGGAAGAGAAGGGGCACTCTAGCCAGTTAGATGGATTTTTTTTGCACTATAATAAATATATGCCCAAAATCTCATAATTATTGACCAATTATACCATATATTACTATCATAATGATATTATAAAAAATAAATGCAACATATTTTATCCCACAAATCACTAAGATAGTGACATGGGGGAAAAAACGAAGCACATATTCCTCATATTTTGGTAAAGGGGAAATAATAAAGTCCCATATATACCTATTCATTTTAAATTATCAGGAGAAAATGGTTTATTATGATACAATGCTCACAATAAGAATATATTATTAGCAAAGGGGTTGTGTGCTAGAGTTCATGATTCCATGAGACAATAGGAAGTTAACCACATCATAGAGTTTTATTTGGTACATGTTATTTTCCTCCAACATCGTTAGCTTATACTATTTAACATATTTATAGATCTCCCTTTACAAACTTATAACCTGAAACGATGATTTCATTGGATTTTGGGGGTGTTCTTATTATATGAGACTTCAATGCATAAATTGGTTGTATGTAGTGTACATGACACAATCTATATTTACATCCATTGAGGAAACATGTAGTTTAATATCAAGATGATGTTTTACACCAAAATTTATAGATAGATCAATCAATTTGTATGGAAACTACTTGGTTAACTTGGGAAATTTCCATAATTTAGTCATCCTCAATGGCACTAGTCTTTTTCCACACTCTATTCACCCATCCATCTTTCTATTTTCCTAATGGATATTATATTTTTTATTACATTATTGCTAACATGTCTCTTTTATCATTAATACAAAGCCTTCATGCATCTTCTACACATATTTCCTATATCGACCATGTTATTTTATCTTTTCAGGTCCCACTTGGTTTTTTTCTTGCCTACCATTGTCTTGATCAACCTTTCCAGTCTACCACTATCCATATTGAATTTAATTAAATGAGAAATATAATACTTATTTAAAACAATATTCCTCTCAATTTATTATACCCATGATTCAATTAAGCTTTCTCTCTACTTCACTCAAGTGATTTGGTCTTCTATGTTAAATACTTTCCCCCATTCCATCCACACTTCCCTTACTCTAGCAATGGTTATTGTCCTTGTAATGTTTGGTATGACTATGAATGCATGTAAATTTATAGCCTAACCAAATAAATTATGATGCATATAACCTCTAATCAAAATCAAATTCAAAGTTTCAATAGAAGCATTCTTATAAGGAAGAAAAGGAACTATGTCTTGAATAAGCATAAAACTATCCTCAACCAACTCCATTTAACTCCTAGTTTTTTCCAAAGAGTCTTATTTCCTAAGAAATAATTATATTCAATATTTGATCTCCCTATATAGTTTTTTTTATAGGCTCACTTCGTACCCTTGGAGAGGGTTCTTTAGGCTCTCTCCAATTGAGATATAATATTGGGCCAACCCTAGGCTATGGGTCACCTATGTTGGGGTTGAACCTTTAGAGTTGGCTGGCTTCCTCTTTGATGCTCACCTAAAAATAAAATCGAGCCTAATGTTTCACAAGAAAAGGGTTCGAAAGAGAGTAAGGGTTCCTACAAAAACTAAAAGGGTGATACACCAAAGTTAATTTTAAACCCACACTAGATCAGCAAAAGATAAATGTGACTTACTCAATCTCATAATCTCACCAATTGCATAAATATTTCATAGAAGAGGCCCCAAACAAAACACTAATCTAGACCTACAAATTGGCTCTAAAACATATTTAAGAGGCAAGTAGAAGGATAACAAACTTGGAAGAATCTCCTTCATGATTTTACTATACACAAGCATATTAAACACTAGTTAAATATAAGAGACAAGAAAAGAGTTGATATTTTTGCTTCAAAAGGTAATTCTTGCAATATTTTGGCAGGGTTTAACCTTATCAAATGAGCACACTTTTACAAGAGTCTTGATGAGTATCATTGTCTCATAAATAAAATACTAAAATTTCCAAAAAAAAAATTGAGAACCCTTATAATGGGAATGAGACCAAGATATATAGAAAAAGAGAGACAACCCAAAAGAATAGGTGAGCGCACTATCAAAAAAATGACACATGTCTTGGTTCATTAAATGACCCTGAGCCACCACCTTTTGCTCCTTATCTAATGGAAAATTTCCACTATTTTGATCACTTTGAATGTTATATATGGCTTGTAGAGTGAGAAGATCCCCAAAAGCCTCAAGGATGCATTAAATTCTCTTAGCCATAGTTCCCAATACTAGATCTTTTCCTTGATACTCCACTCCAACTCCTACTTGATGATAAAACTTTTATGATCGTGGACCTAAATAAAACATGATTTGAGGCCTTTAAGTGGTTTCTTCTTGAGATACAACCATGCTAAAGAATGAAGATCTTTTACATTAATTGCACCTCTACTTTAACTTCATGATTGGATAATAGGTCTATCTATAGGTGGAAAACCAATTTGAGACTATTGGATGGTTTCCATATCAGTACAGACTTATAAGAAATATAACACTTTTTATATTATAACAAGTCTAAAAGACCCATCCTTTCTCTGCAAGAACCCAAAATAATATGTGCATACATAGATCCTCCTAAAAATGTCAAACACCATTGTAAAAACAACTTTTCCCAAGAAAAAATATGAACCAGAGGTCCATATTCTAACTTTAGTGGTGATCCATATGTGCTCTTTGCATGCAACTACATTACCTAAGCCATTCTACAACATTTTAACTAGCTCTAATGGCATTAGAAGACCCTATAGAACCTTATGTTTCATGGTCAAAACTAGCTTTCCCAACATTCATTATGTATCCTGGGCCTGCCTTTAATCTTATTCGTTTTCAAAAACTAACTTGGATCATTGATAAGCTGACTCAATTCACTTCATCAATTTCAATTTGTATAAAGGCCCACAGATCATCGATATGTTGCTAATTGAATGCATCTTTGACACTTATCATGCATACATTTTCCTTTGAGATTCATTGACTCTTTACCTAATTTTTTTTTAGATCCAAATGTATAACATAATGTAGACTATCGATCTACTAGGACCCACTATTTCAAAACCAATGACTAGTTCATAGTCTTAAATTTGATGTCCTCACTCCTATTGAATGACCCTCACATGACCGTCATTGATGGTTGTGTGATTTTCAAATTTAAACTTAGAAATATTATCTCCTTCTGTCCTTAAATTTGACATTAGCGTAAACATCTCACATTGTAGGTTCATTTTCAAAGGCTCATAACTTGAAGAGCAAAAATTCTAGAAGCCTCAAACTTTTAAGAGATGTTCTTAAGGTCAAGAAGGACAAACCCATTTGGTCCACTAGTATCATGAGATTTTCAAGTGAATATATTGAAGGCCTAAGATAACAGATCCACATCTATTCTATGTGGCATCTTGGCAATAGTCGAGCTCTTTTGGCTAAGTATGAGAAACTTAATGAGAACTTATTGAAGAGCCAACTTTACACATGTATAAATTCATTTGCGCTTTAGTAGAGGACTTGGGATTTGACACATACTATCTTAGAATAAAAGTGAAAAAACTCATATGACCAATTCTTCTTGACTCATCTACACGTGCAAGGTCTGGCTTTAGAAAACTACCTACTTATGTTTTCTACATGCTTCATCAAACCATGCAATAATTTTGTATGTGGGCCAAAAATGGCTAACAATTTTATTATACTTCTAGCCTATACAATGCTCCAAACTAGTTAAGAATTAAACTCAACTTAAAAGATTTTCATTGTCATTTATTATTTGATTGCCATATCCTTTTTGTCATCCTCAAGCTCCAATCCAGAAAACCTTATGATGTGGAGAACCTTAAAGCTTAAATTTTTAAATGTAGTCGATAAGTCTTAGCACTGAATATCTCATGCATGTTTAACTACATGGGGGCTCATGGATTTCCACCTTCCTATAACTCTCATATTATCCATACTATCTACAAAAGTGGAGACCAAAATGATCTTAATAATTACTACATTATCAGAGTTGGACACAACTTGGTTAAGTATTTTCCACAAATCTAGACATCCATATCTCTACATGGGTAGAGACAAAGAGGGTGAGGGCCAAAGGAAAATAAGGTTTCAAGAGGAAATAATATACCATTTAGCTTATCTTCACTTTGACCTTTATCATTTAGGAAACCAAGACAAACAAGTGTGGAGTATATTCTAGTTTTTTTAAATTCCACAAGGCATTTGATACAATTCATTAGAATTTGATAGTTGATAAATTTGAGTCTTTGGAGCTTCCACCCTTGGTGGTTCCACTTGTGATGACACTTTATGAGACCATTACTAGTAGGGTACAAAATTATGGATGGTGAGATAAATGATGTCCATATTACTATAGGTGTCAAATAAGGTTTCCCATTCTTTCGTACATATTTTGGAGTCTACATTGATGAGTTAGAGGAAATAATAATAGCTACACTAGGTGCAAAATATGATCGATTACTCTTCAAAGTCTTTATTGTAATTATCCATTTCAAAAATTTACATTATTTTTATGTCTCAATCAATGAGACATCTTAATAAACAACTAGACACCTTAGCTTCTTTTTTTGATAATCATGAGCTTTATGTTAATGTGGGTAAAACAAAATTCATGGCTTTAAACATTTCCATAAATAAAGTAACCCATGGGATTCTTAATTACAAAGGTGAGAGGGTTGAGGTAGTATCTTCAAAGCATACTTGGAGGTCATCTTCTATGGAACACACTTTAGGTTGACTTTAGGTATAGAGGCCATGCTAAATAAAGGATATGTAATTTTCACTACCAAATTATTGTTTTCAACTTCAATTTTAAGACATTCAAACAAAGATCTACCTCTTTCACTCATTGATCACACTACCCTCTTATATCTCTATGCATTTTGGGGACCATATTATGAAGTTGAAGATCGAAAGAGAGTATAGATGATGATTGTCACAATGTTATCCGAACATATTCATACAAAGACATTAGTCCCTCATAACATATTCCTTGCAGAATTTAGCCTAGTCTCACTCATTTTTTCTGTGATCTGTCATGCGATGACAATGATTCACAAACTCAAATAGTTTGGAAACTCTTCGATTAGTCAACTTAAGTATCTATACATTGTTATGGAGTAGAAAAACCATAGGTTTTATTCAAGTTGATATGCAAGAGCCTCCTCATTACTTTGGAGGAAAAGGGGCACTCCCTCTAGTTAGATACAGCTTCCTTTGCACTATGATAAATGAATATGTGAATTCTCATAATGATCGTCCAATTATCCCATAGATTACTAATATAGCGACAATAAAAAATAAATGAAGAGTATTTCCCCCCTTTTTTGTAAAGTCATCATAATAAAGGCCCATATGTACCTTTTTTGTTTAAAATTGTCATGAGTTAATAGTTTATTATGATACAATCTTCACATGAAGAAATATATTTTTAGCCAAGGCATTGCATGTCAACATCCATGATTCCATGAGATAGTAGTAAGTCAACCACATCATAGAGTTTTTTTATTACATGTTTTTTTCCTCTAACATTATTACCTTATGATATTTTAGATATTGATGACTCTTCCATTACATACAATATGAATTAAAAAAATTATTGGCTCTTGGGAACATTATTCTTTTAGGAAACTTCAATGCACGAACTAATGGTATGCATTGTACATGTCACAACCTCTATTTGGATACATTGAGGAATTAGGAAGTTGAATATCAAGATGATGCTTTACACTAAACTTCATTAGTTAGAGCAGCAAATTCTCATGGAAAACACTTGGTTAACTAAGGGTACTTTGGTGAGTTAGATAGAGACCAGTTCCTTATGCCATCATCCTTATACAATTTGACACATCATCACTCATTGCATCAGTGCCCTTCATGTGGTGCTAATAATTCACAAACTTAAAAAAAATGAAGCACATTTTCCTTATCTTTTGGCAAAGTTGACATAATAAAGGCCCATATATACCTATTCATTTTAAATTGTCTTGAGATAAAATTTATTGTGATACAATCCTCACAAGAAGAAATGTATTATTGGCAAAGGGGTTGTTTTTAAAAGTTCATGAGTCCATGGGACAATGAGAAGTTAACATTGTCATAGAGTTTTATTTGGTGCATGTTATTTTCCTCCAACATTATAACCTTATGTTATTTAACATATTGATAGATCTCCCTTTACAAACTTGTACCCTAAAATGATAAATTTATTGGCTCTTGGGGGAATTATTATTATAGGAGACTTCAACACATAAAATAGTTGTATGCAATATACATGGCACAATCTCTATTTAAATTCATTGAGGAAACATGTAGTTGAATATTAGGATGATGTTTCACACCAAACTATATTAGATAGAACAATCAATCTGTATGGAAAACACTTATTTAACTTGGGAAATTTCCACAATATAGTCATCCTCAATGGCACTAATCCTTTTCCATGCTCCATTCACCCTACATGTTTCCATTTTCCTAATGTATCTTATATTTTGGATTACATTCTTGTTAACATGTCGCTTTATCATTAATACAAGGACTTCATGTATCCTCTACACCTCTTTCTTGTAATGACCATGTTATTTTATCTTTTCAAGTCCCACTTGGTTTTTATCTTTCCTATCATTTTCTTGGTCGACCTTTCCAATCTACCATTATCCATATTGACTTTAATTTGATGAGAAATATAAATACTTGCCTAAAATAAGGTTCCTTTCAATTTATGATACCCATGATTCTCTCTCTCTCTCTCTCTCTCTCTCTCTCTCTCTCTCTCTCTCTCTCTCTCTCTCTCTCTCTCTCTCTCTCTCTCTCTCTCTCTCTCTCTCTCTCTCTCCTCTCTCTCTATTTGTACTATGACACCTTTTTGATGCAATAAAGATTGAATTCCATCTTTTTCTAAGCTAGATTAAAGTGTGTTCTGTGAATTCATGTATTGTGGTTAAGTGAATGTATGTTCCTTTCTTATGTCTAAGTTTCTTTCACCTTTAAGAAGTGTTTAGTGTTTCTTATAAGTCATTTTAAGTTTAATTTATAGTTTATTGTCTAATTTGAAAGTGAATTCTTTTCCCTCTCTAATTTGATGATGTAGTTTGAAAGTGAATTTTTTTCCCTCTCATTTTTGGTGTGATTTATAGTTTATTGTCTAGTTTATTATATGCCATATTTGATCTCCCTTTCTAGTTTGACTATGATTCTACCCTATACAATGCTCCAAACTAGTTAAGCATTCAAGTCAACTTGAAAGCTTTTAATTTTCATTTCTTCTTTGATTGCCTTATCCTTTGTGTCATCCTTAAGCTCCAATCCAAAAAATCTCATGATGTGGAGAACCTTAAAGCTTAAATTTTTTAACATAGACAATAAGTTTTAGTAATGCATATCACAGGCATGTTTAACTACATGGGGAATCATCGGTTTCTACCTTCCTAGATCTCTCATATTATCCATCTCATCTACAAAAGTGGAGACAAGAATGAAATTAGTAATTATTGCACTATCATGGCTGGACATAACATGGATAAGATCTTTTCCACAATTCTAGACATCCATATCTCTACATGGGTAGAGACAAAGAAGTTGGGGACAAAGGACAAGAAGGTTTCAAGAGGAACCACCATACCATTTATCTTATCTTCACTTTGACCTCTATCATTGAGGAAGCCAAAACAAACAAGTGTGGAGTATATTCTTGTTTTCTAGAATTTCATAAAGTATTTGATACAATTCATTAGAACTTGCTATTTGAAATATTTAAGGCTTTGGGTCTTCCACCCTTGGTGGTTCCACTTATGTTGACACATTATGAGACCATTATTACTAGGGTACAAATGAGGGATGGTGAGATAGATGATGTCCATAGTACTAAAGGTGCTAAATAAGGTTTCCCATTCTCTTGTACAAATTTTGGACTCTACATTGACGCGTTAGAGGAAATAATTTTAGATACATTAGGTGAAAAATATGATTGCTTACTCTTAAAAGTATTTATCACAATTATTCGATTCAAAAATTTACATTAGTTTTATGTCTTAATTGATGAGAGGCCTCCAGAAACAACTTGACACCTTAGTCTCCTTTTTTGATACTCATGAGCTTTAGGTTAATTTGGGTAAAACAAAAATCATGGCTTTTAACATTTCCATAAATAAAACAAACCAAGGGATTCTTGCTTACAGAGGTGAGATGGTTGAGGTAGTCTCTTCATATGTATATTTGGAGTTCATATTCTTTGGACAACACTTTAGGTTGACTTCAGGTATAGAACTCACGCTAAAGAAAATATATGTAACACTCACTACCCTTGAAAAGTATTATTTTCAACTTCAATTTTAGGACATTCAAGAAAAAATCTACCTCTTTCACTCATTGATCACACTACCCTCTTGTATGGCTATGAGGTTTGGGGACCACATCGTGAAGTTGAGGACTAAAAACGAGTATAGAGGGTGATTGTCATAATGTTATCCA
Organism: Torreya grandis; assembly: GCA_037957365.1. NCBI lineage: Eukaryota > Viridiplantae > Streptophyta > Pinopsida > Cupressales > Taxaceae > Torreya > Torreya grandis. Next base: position 162,856 of record JARHVA010003096.1, on the reverse strand, counting down.
AGCATATTCATGCCACAAGATCAGTCCCTCATAACATCATCCTTGCATAATTTAGCATAGTCTCACTCATTTCCTTAGTGATCTTTCATATAGTGGCAATGATTCATAAAATCAAATAGTTTGACAACTCCTAGATTAGTCAAAGTAGGTACCCATACATTGTTATGGAGCAAACAAACTATAGGTTTTATTCAAGTTGTTATGCAAGAGCCTCCTTATTGCATTGGACGAAAAGGGTCACTCTAGCTAGTTAAATAAAGCTTCTTTTACACTATAATAAACAAATACTTGAATCCTCATAATGATTGACCAATTATCCCATATATTACTAACATAATGACATTGAAAATAAATGAAGGGCATTTTCCCCTTCTTTTGGCAAAGTAGTCATAATAAATTTCCATATGTAGCTCTATGTTTTGAATTGGCATGAGTTAATAGTCTATTTTGATACAATGTTCACATGAAGATATATATTTTTGGCCAAGGTGCTGCATGCCAAAATCCATGATTCCATGAGGTGTTAGTAGGTCTACTGCATCACAGAGTGTTTTTTGTACATGTTATTTTCCTGTAGTGTTGTCACCTTATGCTATTTTAGATATTGATGACTCTCCCTTTACATACTTACAATATGAATTTAAAAATTCCTTGGCTCTTGGGAACATTATTTTTGTAGGAAACTTTAATGCACGAACTAGTGGTATGCATTGTACAGGGCAAGACCTCTATTTGGATCCACTGATGACTTGGGGAGTTCAATATCAAGGTGATGTTTTAAACCGAACTTCATTAGATATAGCAGTGACTCCTCATGGAAAACACTTGGTTAACTAGGGGCACTCTGGGTAGTTAGATAGAGACCAGTTCCTCATGCTATCATCCTTACAAAATTTGATACATCCTCACTCATTGCTTTAGTGATCTTTCATGTATCGACTTAGATTGAGAAACCAACTCTACATAACTACTTGGTGAAAACCCATTCTCTCTATTTAAAAAAAAAAAAATAGAAAGATAAATTAGAATCTTTGATGGATAAAAAAATATAGTAAACTCCATCAAGTACCACCATTAACATTATAGTGAAACAACTGAACCATGTAGGCGCTGATAGAGCACAAACAATATCCAAGGCTCCACTTTGCTCTACTGCATGACCCCTGACATAAAAGCGACACACTACATGTACGTAAATTCAATTCTTTTCCTCACTTAAAATCAGCAGAGTTTTCGATTGCCTTACAAAGTAGAGTACCATGCCCTATATAAAATTAAAGAATTATAAAAGTATTAAGCCGACATCAAATTGACTCCCTTATATCAAACCTATAAATAAATAAATATTACATGTAACTTGTTAACACACTTTAGTCCCAAATAATTATTACACTTAAAAAAATAACTTTATTTTTTCCCCTCAAATACCATTTGTTGACATGAATCATAGATATATGATTACTTGAAGATTAAGTGCTTTCAAACAATAATGCCTTAGCTTTTTAATTGTTTTACTCTTACCTACCTCTTATCCTACACAATTACTTGAATAAATTTCTCTTGGGATAAAAGTCATTAGGGCACTCTCGGAGAAGGCCAAATGCATTTGGATTCCCTTTTTTTCACTTTCGTTTACATGATGGTTGGTAATGAGAATATACTAAGAGCATAATGAGTAATGATGGTCAACCACCAACAATTGATGGACTTTGTTGAGGTACCACAAATAAACAAAGGTCATAAGTAAATTCAGCTTTATTCATACAAATTTCAAGATGTGAAAGGTGAATGCATCCAAAGGTTCATGAGCATCTCAGTTGTCAAATCGCCCCTCTCACTCCTACTTGTGTTGTACTATTGTTTTTTCTCGATTTAAAAATGTTGTACTATTGTTTAACTCCTTATAGTGACGTGTACCACATGATCCAAGTTAAATTATATTACATTTAATTTTAAAAAACTTAAAATTTAAATTTAATTATATATAAATAATATTATGTTAGTGATAAATGATAAGTGTCAATTTAAGAGAAATTTATAATTTTATGTGAATTTTGAAATAATAATAAAAGATAAATATTATAAAATAAATTTATTTAAAGAAAAATTTAAAATATGAATAAGTTGTTGATAAAGTGTTTTGGTTGTTTCAAGTACCACTCAAATTTAAATCACAATTTAATATAAAAACCGAAATTAATAGTAGCCGAACATTATAATACTAAAATTCCACTTTGCTGCTTTCCTCTGAAACGTCATTGCTATTATTCTCTGTACGTGTTTGCTATGCCACTGAGTGGAAGCATGAACTCCATTTACAGAGCAAATCTGCGAATTGTTTCCACAAGGGAAATGCAAATTGCTGCTATGCATATGCATAAATTGCAAGTTATTTACAGGTGGAAATTGTAGGTGATTACAAGGAGAGGGAAGAATTCCATACGATAGAGGAGGAAATTGCTTGCAGTGAATTGCATCTTTTTTTTATTTTCATATTCAAGACTAAATCGATCGTGAGGAAGGACAGCGATTTCCATGCCTCTCGAGTCTGTTTCTCCCCAGCTGAAAATGGCAGATGGCAAGAAATTAGGCCCTCCCATTTCAAATATTAATATGTGCCGCTGTTGACGTGGCAGGGGCAAAGTCGGAATCTAAAAACGACAACCCACTTCCCACGTTTGTTTGTATCGCCCAAAACAATTTTTACGCCTCTGCTCTCTGCAATTTCCCCATATATACCATTATACCATTTATCTTATCTTCACTTTGATCTTTATCATTGAGGAAGCCAAGACAAACAAGCGTCGAATATATTCTTAATTTTGGAATTTTACAAGACATTGGATACAATTCATCAGAATTCATCAGAGTTTGTTCGTTGATAGATTTGAGACTTTCACCCTTGGTGGTTTCACTCATGATGACACTTTATGAGACCATTACTAGCAGGGTACAAATGATGGATGGTGAGATAGATGATGTCCATATTACTATAGGTGTTAAATAATGTTTCTTATTTTTTCATATATATTTTGGCCTCTACATTGATGAGTTAGAGGAAATAATCATAGATACACTAGGTGCAAAAGATGATTGATTACACTTCGAAGTCTTTATTGTAATTATCCTTTTCAAAAATTTACATTATTTTTATGTCTCAATCGATTAGAGGTCTCAATAAACAACTTGACACCTTAGTTTCTTTTTTTGATACTCGTGAGCTTTATGTTAATTTGGGTAAAACAAAAGTCATGGATGAGAGGTTTGAGTAAACAACTTGACACCTTAGCTTCCTTTTTTGATACTCATAAACTTTATGTTAATTTGGGTAAAACAAAATTCATGGATTTTAAGATTTCCATAAATAAAGTAACCCATGGGATTCTTACTTACAGAGGTGAGAGGGTTGAGGTAGTATCTTCAATGTATATTTGGAGGTCATCTTCTCTGGACCACACTTTAGGTTGACTTCAGGAATAGAGCCCATGTTGAATAAAGGATATGCAATGCTCACTACCCTTGAAAAGTATTGTTTTCAACATAAATTTTAGGACATTCAAACAAATATCTACCTCCATCACTCATTGATCACACTACCCTCTTATATGGTTATGAGATTTGGGGACCATACTATGACGTTGAGGATCAAAAAAGAGTATAAAGGGTGATTGTCACAATGATATGCAAACATATTCATGCCAAGAGATTAGTCCCTCATAACATAATCATTGCAGAATTTGATGTAGTCTCGCTCATTGCTTCAGTGATCTTTCATGTGGTGATAATGATTCACAAACTCAAATAGTTTGGCAATTCCTAGAGTAGTCAACTTAGGTATCCATACATTGTTATAGAGAAGACAAACCATATGTTGGATTCAAGTTGATATGCAAGAGACTCCTCATTGCTTTGGAGTAAAAGGGGCACCCCATCTAGTTAGATAGAGCTTACTTTACACTATGATAAATGAATACATGAATTCTCATAATGATCGACCAATTATCCCATCGATTACTAACATAGTGACATTGAAAAATAAATGAAGGGTATTTTCCCCCTTTTTTGGCAAAGCAATCATAATAAAGGCCCATATTTACCTTTTTGTTTAAAATTATCGCAAGTTAATGGTTTATTATGATACAATGTTCACATGAAGAAATATATTTTTGGCCAAGGCATTGCATGCCAACATCCATGATTCCATGAGATAGTAGTAAGTCAACCACATTGTATAGTTTTTTTGTTGCATGTTTTTTTCCTCTAGCATTGTCACCTTAATGCTATTTTAGATATTGATGACTCTCCCATTACTTACAATATCAATTAAAAAAATTCTTGGCTCTTGGGAACATTATTCTTGTATGTAACTTCAATGCACGAACTAGTGGTATGCATTGTACATGTCACAACCTCTATTTGGATCCACTAAGGATGAATTTGAATATCAGGATGATGTTTTACACTGAAATTTATTAGATAGAGTAGTGAATTCTCATGGAAAACACTTGGTTAACTAAGGGTACTTTGGCGAGTTAGATAGAGACCAATTCCTTACACCATCATCCTTATAGAATTTGACTCATCATCACTCATTACTTTAGTGCTCTTCATGTGGTGCTAATAATTCACAAACTCAAAAAAAATGAAGCACGTTTTTCTCATCTTTTGGCAAAGTGGACATAATAAAGGCCCATATATACCTATTCATTTCAAATTATCATGAGATAATAATTTATTATGATACAATGCTTAGAAGAAGAAATATATTATTAGCAAAGGGCTTGTTTTCCAAAGTTCATGATTCCATGGGACAATAGGAAGTTAACCATGTCATAGAGTTTTATTTGGTGCATGTTATTTTCCTCCAACATCATCACCTTATGCTATTTAACATATTGACATATCTCCCTTTACAAACTTGTACCCTGAAATGATAAATTTATTGGCTCTTGGGGGCATTCTTATTATAGGAGACTTCAATACATAAATTGGTTGTATGCAATGTACATGGCACAATCTCTATTTCAATTTAGAGTAAACCCTCATCAAGTACCTCCATTAACATTATAGTGAAACAACCGAACCAAGTAGGGTCTGACAGAGTGCAAACAAGATCCAAGGCTCCACTTGGCTCTATTGCTTGCCTCCCAACATAAAAGTAGTGCACTGCATGCATGTAAATTCCATTCTTTTCCTCGCTTAAATTCAGAAGGCTTTTCGATTGCCTTAAAGACTAGAGTACCACACCCCACATAAAATCAAAGAATTACAAAGGTATTAATCCGACATTGAGTTGATTCCCCTACATCAGACCCATAGGAGAATAAATGTTACATGTGACTCACTAGCACACTTC
>JARHVA010003096.1:0-152500 GCA_037957365.1 Torreya grandis | reverse complement strand
ATTGAATTAAAATATTATGAAAAACTCCTCCTTGTCTTGGGAGGATGACCTGCATATAAAAAGCACTCAAGTAAACTTGTTTATGAGATAGATAGTTGGGTGGATTACCTAGTGATAGCTAGATCCCATAAGTGAGAGCTTCTTTAGGGGCTATCAATCCACATGTTTTAAACAATTAAGTTTTTAAACAAAAAAGAAGGTACTTGCATCAATAATCAAAAGATAATGAAATTAAACACAAGAATGCTTGCTTAGAAAATAGACTAGAAATGATTAAATTAGTGATAAACTAATTAACACTAGTGCTAGGGTATTGGGGTATCTTTTAGAAAATTAGACAGGGGTCTATGAACAAGCAAGAACATAGAAAATCAAGGTTGATTAGATATAGGCAGGTGAAATTAGCTTGCTATTTTTTACTACCATAGTGACCATCGACAGTTGGGTTGACCATTGATGGTTAAGGTGATCGTCGGCAATCAAGGTGACCATCAGTGGTTGTACATAACATCAATGGTTGAGTCAACCATTGATGGTTACTATGTGAGGATCTAGGTTGGTAATTTGGCTGATTGGTGAGATCTAAAATATGGACTCTGAAAGATGGATAAGGTTTGGATTGATTTCCAAATGAAAATAAAGTAGATGAATATTAAGAAATAAGTACTTGTCTTACCAAAAGTTGATTGTGTGGATAGTTGAGATAGTTGATCTGTTAATGGAATCTAGTTTAATTCTAATATAGTAATGGTACCTAAAAACATGGTGGAGAGGTGGTGGCAAATTGACTCTCTGATATAATTTTTGGGTTGCTAGATTGATGATGGTGATTGGCCTGTAAGAAAAAAAATCCTAAATGCACAAGCTCTTGATAAAAATTGTAGATGAATTTTACCTCACAACTCCTCTCTTCTTATAGGCACAAGAAAGAGGTGGAAGTGAAGGTTCAGTCAGGCTATCTAATTATAAATTGTCCATACAAATTCTCACAATAGGATTTAGACAACTTATATTTAGAAAATCAAAGTGGGTGGTTTACATGATTTTAGTTAGGGAAGTGCACCTTGACCATCAATGATCAAGGTGACCATCGACGGTCATCTTAATCATCCATAGTTGAGGGTGAAGGTAAAAAGGTGGGTAAAAGCTAGGTTGAGCTAGTTGGGTAAACTGACTACAGTTGGGCCCGATTAGTGGTCAGAGGGTGAAATTGGTCTCAAAGGGGGTCTTAGGTGGTCTATGGGTGTTTTCAACATTTGAAATCATAGTGTGCAAAATTATGGTGTTTACATTTTGCCCCTTTTTGTTATGTGGCTTTGAATCAACTAGTTGTAAAACACAAAATGATGTTGGTCAAAGGTATGGCTGCCTTAAGCATGGGAGGAGGTGTTCCCCCTCAAACTAGGGGTCAATGAGGAAGAATAGAATTGTGTGAAGGTTTGATAAGTGGTATATGGTGAGTCACGATGTGGGTGATAAGAGGGTTGGTTATTTAAAATATAAACATGTGCACAAAATGTGACTAAGTGTTATAGTCAAGATTATGCAAAATACTAAAGTTATCAATGTTGGTAAAAATAATAAGGGTCAATGCTAAGAAGGATAAGTGACAAGTGAATTGTATGACCGTATGTAGGCATGGCAGTTGGGAACACTCGTAGACATAAGTCTCCAAGGCAAGGTCAGTGTTTTTATAGTTATCTGAGGTAGGAAGTGCTCCTTTGAAAAACACAAATGGGTCAAGTGTCATGGGTTTCAATGTAAGAAGTGTTCCTTAGAAGACACAAATGATCTAGTTGTGCACTAGGTGGTACAAATGTAAATGGTCAACATGATAAGGTCCATCAATGCATTCAAAGGGACCAAGCATGATCATCATAAAATATATGATAGTCTGAGCCAAAAATGACCAACATTGAAGTGGATGTGGTCAAATGGTGGGCTGGAGAAGGGTAATATCCATAATTTTAGGTGGGAAAAGGTCATTTAAAAAGGTTAGCACCTAGGTGGGGTGTTATAAAAAGCTTAAATGGGTGGGACCCTAACTGTTGATGTTTAAGGTGGAACCCTAAACAACTAAATAACAAAAAGTGAAAATGACATTTCATTTTCACTTTTGTTATTAACCTCTAATATTTTCATGCAACTAACAAGTGAGTATTTTAGTGTTTTGCTGAGAGTTGATTGGTAATTTAGCTAGGGTGGAGTTTTGTGATTGTTGAGAGGTGTTTTGATTAAGGTGATTTGTAGGGACCAGTGGTGTAAGGTGGATGAGGGCATGGCTAAGCAATAGGACACAAGCTCTAACCTTGACAGTGCTTAAGGAATGAGGTAGGGGTTACTTTGAATTCATAGATTAGTTGACTAGGTCTAATAATTGGTTAAATTTGATGGTTTGGTGGTTTATTTGATGGGGTTTTGCCCTAGTTTACATTTTGGGTAAAATCAAGAAAATTAATTGATAAAATTTGAAATTGATGGATTGGTTGGGTTGAGGGTAAACTATATATAGGGCCCATACGAGGTGGCATTCAAAAAAATTTGGTTATAGGCCACTATATCAGAGGGCTCTAGATGAGAGGCTTCTGATGATGATGATGATGGCCATGTCTTGCTTCACATTACTAGATTAGAGTAATGGACACTTTTCCTATCTGCTATTGGGAGTATTGGTGGAGATGTTGTTGGGTAGGATAGTGTTCAAGTGGGTTCTTGTGTTATTGGTCTATGGGTCTTTTGAGCTCACTGGAGATATGGGATTAGTGTCAGTTTTGTGCTCCATTTTTGGGCATACTAGCACATCAAGGTTTTGAGACCATTGGGGTTACAATGGGAGGGGTAAACCCATGTACCTTACATAATGGGATTTATATGGTGGAGAGGAGACTATGCATTGATAGGTGTATGTGGAGGGGTGAGGGACATAGACTAGTTCTAAGATGCACTAGAGGGTTTGGTGGTGGGGGATGTGATCTAGAGACTATATGTGGGGTATCCTAGGTGGGCCCATTACACATGGTACATATTATCATTATAGAGCTGGTGATGGATCTATGGAAGGAAATATGGTGAGATCAAGATGATCCCATTTGAAAAAGTTCAAAGGTAGTTCAACCTTGTTCAAGGGATTATAACTACTTTCCCAAGGTATAGGAGGGAGGATATGGAGTTTCTACTTCTAGAGCCATAGCCATAGGATGTAGTGTTGGACCATGAGGAGTTGCCAACTAGAGCAACAATAAATGATGCTAGTTTTTTGGATGGATATCTAGCATGGTATCAATCCCTATACATAGCAGCCAATTTTAGATGGGATGATAGGGGCTGATAGGTCATGAATGTGGATATTAATGGGGCACAAGCATAGGGTGGTGGTTAGGATGGATAGGTAATGACAGCATTGATAGTTGCAAAAGCATAGATCATAGGTTTACAAGGAAAAGTGGCTAGATTGTAGGGCCAAATTATCGCTTTACAAGGTCAGGTTTCCATAATTATAATTGAATGAGATTTGAAAAGTACCTCCCTTGATTTATTAACTCAAGAGAGGGATACCCTAAGGCAGAGGGTAGGAGAAGAGACAATACCAATAAGGCCTCTTGGTAGTATTATTATGGCATGATACTTGGCCATGATTGAGGAGTTGAGATACTATGAGGCTATAGTGTTGGGATAGTGTCCATTAGAGCCTCAATGGGGTGAATACAGAGCTAGTTTAATAAGTGGGACAACTATGGTGACTCTAAGTCAGTGGGTCACATCAGTGTTAGGATAGGTTGGCATCCCAAGAAGACTAGTGCTAGATGGTAGTGTAGGTACAGGTGCAAGAATAGGAGGGGATACTGGTAGTGGTACCCTAGGGGCATGATATTATATGCTTTGATACATTATAGCAATAGATGTACATTTTTTTTACCAACCTACATGTTGATGTAGCGAGATATACATGTTCTGAGAGAGATTTATGCATTGTTACATGTATTATTTATGATGTTTATGTTTCATAATGATATATGTTTTATGCTTCATGGGATAGATGTGAATACATATAGATTTTATGGTTCATGGTTGTGATCATAGTTTATGGTTTATGCTTATGAGATGTGAACTCTTTAGCTTTAGGCAATGATGTTATCGAGATGTTATTGTTCTTATGGTAATGATGTTTTGATGTCATTTTGGTTTATGGATGATGCTTAGACATTGATGATGATGTACCTAATTAGCTATGTGATGATATTAATGGATGGTTATGGTAGATGGGATACCAAATTTTTAAATGAGTTTATACTTCATTAAATTTAGACATGTGGTGAAAAATGATGGCTAGTTTCTTTATTAATTATGATGTTTATGGTGTTTTTCCCATGTTTATGATGGTAATTATTGTGGCTATTATTATGATTTATTCTTTGGATTATGATTATGCTTTGATTACACTCTATTGACAATGTGGTTTATATAAAGACACATTAGGTAGCTTTAATCAATAACACAAGATAGGTGGACAATGAAGATAACCAAGAGACATATGGTGTAATGGAAATATCAACTAGTCATGAAAAGATAAGAAGAGGGCACAATGCTTCTTTATTGATGAGTACTAGAAAACAAAACCAAAGTGGATTATCTTAATGAACTTAAGCCATTCAAATGCTTCACATGTACATCCATTAGTAGGTTAAAAAGGTGTCTTAATCATGAAGTGTCAAATGATCTCAAGAAGCCCTTGCTTTATGATGTGTGAATGTGATCCAAAACTCAAAAGCTTTGGTTGAAAGATAATTCAGAAATAAGAATAACACAATTCAAATAATCCTATCTTTGAAAAGAGATGTTTTATTGAATCAAAATTATAGACCCAAACATATGCCTATCTCTGAGAAGAGATGTCTGATTTCTTTTTCAGGTTACATCTTCATTTATACACATTTTGAAAGAATGGGGAGGATGTGGAAGGTCACCAATCTTAAGAGAGATTAAGTGGTTTGACTTCCAAGATTTTAAAACAATACATAATTTTAAATCAATTGGGGTGGAACTGTCACCCAAATTATCGCCTAAATTGTTGTCCAAATCATTTCTCCCTCTTTGAGAAGCAATGGTTCCCATTACATCATGATTTGTCATCAAGTGTGGTAGTTGTACTTCAATTTGATTCCTAATGCATACTTGGAAGGGACTGTGATTTATGGAAATGTGCAGGGCTCGATTGTTCACCATTTCTATTTGACCATCAGTCTGTGGATGGAAGGCCATGAACTTCTTCAGCTTGATATCTATTTGCTTCTATTTTTGTGTTGTTTGTGTAGTCAAGGCTGTAACATCAGCTCTTTTAGATTCTTGTGGCTTGACCACCATGAGAAAACATTTCTTGGCACTAATCAGAGAGACAAATGTATAAGGTGGTACTTTTGGTATCCTGTAGCACCATGTTCCAAGAGTGAGAGTGATCCTTCTAGTTCTTGATTCATATATACCATCTTGATCATACATGAATCACTGACCAAAGAGTACATCACAAACATCTAGATTGACCACATCACATAAGACCTCATCTTGGAAAGGTTGTATTGCATATGAGAGAAAACATTGGCGGGTGACACAGAGGTTTCTCCCTAAACTCAACCATCCAATACTATATGGTTTTGGGTGAGGTTTCATGGACAGATTTAGGCTTTTCACAACATTAGTAGAGATTAAATTCTTTTGACTTCCACTATCAAGAATTAAATGCAGAGGCTTACCTTTCACCCATAACTTAGAGTGAAACAACCTTTCCTTGTCATCTAACATCTCGTCGTGTGTCTATGATGAAGCAACAATGGCTTCAAGATTAGCATCTATAATTTATTCTTCAACCTCTTTGACTATAGGGTCTATATGAGGTAGAGTAGTAGATGTTGAGTATTGTGACTTAGAAAGTAGTGATTTGATAGCTCGACATTCTTCTTTAGAGTAGTTATAGATTTTTAATAATCACACCACTTCCTAGTCTTTCCTTCCTTTTTCTTCCAATTTTGGCCTTGTGTTTGACCTTATTTGTCACTTTTCCATTTTGAAGACTGATTCTTTATATTCATTCTTCCATGCTTTTGCTCCATCTTCACTACAAACTTGTATGCCTCACCGATGGTTTCCAAATTGAAGAGTTTGATTTCTCCCCGTATGTACCATTGTAGTCTGCCACAATATTTGAGAACCTTGTGTTTCTCACTTTCTTGGATGCCCAATCTCGTAGATAGAGAATGAAAAATTTCAGTGTAATCTTGAACAAATTGTTCCTTACCTTGGCAAAGTTGTTGCCACTCAATGTACAGATCATCATATGCTCCGATAGGATAGTATTCTTCTTTCACTGCTTCCACAAAATCATCCTAGGTAGATTCCACCTCAAGGCCAATGACATCTATACTGAACCTCTTTTTATACACTTCCCACCAGCTTTTCATGGGCAATGATGATTTCAAAAGAGCAAAAGTGATCTTTTCTCCATCGGTGAACTTATTTACAGAGAAGTAGTAAGACAGTTGATCCAACCAATTTTCTACTGCATCAGCATTGATTTTGCCTTCAAATGTAAGAATATCAAAATTTACCTTAACCTTGAAGGGTGTTGGGGCACTGAAAGGGTGTTCCCTAGATGAGGAGCCAAGAAGTGTAGCTGTAGAGCTAGGATTTCCCATCAAAAGTGTTTGAAGAATTTGGGCAAACTATTGTAGCATCTGTGTTTGTTTCCATTGGAGGGCTTCATTCACCATTTCCTTGAAAGGATCAGATGTCTCAATGTCATCTGCCATTTGAAGTCATTTGGAGTGAACAGGTGGAAAGTTTGTAAGCTCTGTTGTTTCCCACCCAAGTTTCCTATAATTTGACCTCATCTTCGGGATCATACACTCTAAAGACAAACCGCTCTGATACCATTGATCCAAAACTCAAAAGCTTTGGTTGAAAGATAATTTAGAAATAAGAACAACAAAATTCAAATAATGTTATCTCTAAAAAGAGATGTTTTATTGAATCAAAATTGCAGACCCAAATATATGCCTATCTCTGAGAAGAGATGTTTGATTTCCTTTTCAAGTTACATCTTCATTTATACACATTTTGAAAGCATGGGGAAGATGTGGAAGGTCACCAATCTCAAGGGAGATTAAGTGGTTTTACTTCCAAGATTTTAAAACAATACAAAATTTGAGGAATTACTATTTAAATCAATTAGGGTGGAACTGTCACCCAAATTGTTGCCTAAATTATTGTCCAGATCAGAATGGGAAATGGGTGAAAATAATACCTTCTTGTGAGACTAGCATGCCTATTTTGTAGGTTTCCAAAGAACTAGGGTAAACAAGCCTATGTTAAATTATGTAGAATGATCGATGCGAGAAGTCTACTTTTGCGGGCTGATTGTGGCTTTCACCTTATTATGCCATTTTGAGAGCCAATTGCATATTTGAAGATTAGTTTGATTTTGTTATGATTTTGGTAATAGGTATTTTTTTAATTATGGGAAGCTAATGAATGTGAGAAGAATTTGAGAAAATGCTATGACTTTGACAAATGCTTACTCAGCCATCCTTCAAGGGAGTGGTCTTAGTTTATGTGCTTTGCTTAATTCTTTTGATATCTATCCTTTGAGGGAGAAATTCACCTTATGTTTTATCAATTTCAAATAGGTGTTCAACAACTATCCTTCAAGGGATTAGTCTATGAATGTCAAGAATGATCCATGATTGATAGTGATAGATTTTATTTTTTTTTCTTTGATTTTGCTTGATATAGACTTGCTTTGGCTAGCTTAATGGTTCACCTTTATGAAGACAAAACTAAAATCACTAGAAGGTTAAGGTGTGAAGAGGTTTAGGTGATAAGGACTATGAGAATCCATCCTATGAAGGTGTGGAAAGTACCATGAGAACCATGCCGTGGGTAGAGCTATGATACTCATTATTGAAGATAAAGATATGCCAGTGATAGTTGCTCACATGATTTAGTATTAATTAGTTGCCCCTAAAATAGGGAAATAAAAAGTAGGTGGATGGTAAGGGATGAGCTTAAGTTAGACAATAGGTGAATATGATCCTTCTCAACAAAATAATAGATGTAGATGTGAAGCATTGAGGGGCTCAAGTTCTAGGTGGCCTTCGAGAGAAGACAACTAGTAAGCTCCTGATCCACACTTATGGGTTATGATATAAGGTCCTAGCCAATTGCAAGCAAAATTTCTCCTCTTTCTTTTCTTTGTATTGGTGACATGCTAATTTTGCTTTAGGATGAGATCTATGATATTAAATTCTCATACTTTCAGGTGTTTATTGTAGGAATGCTTGATGCATTCTTGATAGACATGGAGGTGGGTAAGGGTTGCTAACTGACACTCATCAAGTAGCTCAAGTTGGGATAAATAATGTTGGCAATAATCACTCTAAGAAATGAGCTCTTGTAAAGATATGTGGAGAGTGGATTTAGACTTCAAGAGGCAAGACAACCTCTACTCCAAACACAATAGAAAATGGGGTAGCACTCATAGGGGTTCTAATGCTAGTATGATATGCCCACAAGGTGAAGGGGATGTGAAAATGATAATCCTAACCTGATTCATTGACCATTTTAGTTATCATGTTATTAAGAGTTTTTTTAGAGGCTTCTAGTTGTCCATTATCTAAAGGGTAATAGGGTGAGGAAAAACTTAACTTAATGATGAATGCATCACATAGACCTTGGACTTGTTTGTTATTAAAGGATTTACCATTCTCGGTGATAATCATATGTGGAACATCAAAGCGGTAGATGATATGATGGTTGATAAAGTCAATAATCTTTTTTGTTTTAGTTGAGACTAGAGGAATAACCTCTACCCATTTGATAAATAATCGATCATGGTAATGATAGAATGGTATCACTATGAGGATTGAGGGTTAATTTCACTAATAAAGTCTAGACCTCATTGTGATAAGGGCCATAAATTGATAGAAACATGAAGGCTATGGCTAGGTGCATGATGTAAATTAGCATTTTTTTGACACTTGACACACTTTTGAACATAATCACAATAGTCTTGGTTAAATGTAGGCCAGTAATAGTTGAGATAGAAGATGCACTTAGCTAAAATGAAGCCACTAAAGTAACCCCCACAAATATCATTGTGCATTTCATTAATAGTATGAGAGGCTTCTTAACTATGCAGGCAATAGAAGAGGAGGCCATCAAAGCCATACTTATAGAGGATTTCACCTATAATGGTATAGTGATAGGTACTATGGATAAACACTCTTTGATCATTCCTAGAGAGGCTAGAAGGAACTATGCCAAGGTTAAGATGGTTAAAGGTTTGTTGATACCAAAGGTCAGGTTAGATCTCCTCCACACTAAAAATGGTGGGAGAATCTGATTTGACATAGGATGGTTGGGTAAGTCTATGTATAATGATAGATATCTTAGAGTCTAAGGGTGAAAATGGTATTTGAGAGGTAAAGCAAGCCATGGTGTTAATGAACTTATTTGTAGATTATGGGGTTAAATGGATCTAGTAGTGCTCAAATGATGGTAAGAGTTCATTAATTAGTTACTTGTACTACTGGAAAACATCATTCTTACACTGGTAAGATCCATTTATTTTATTGACCATAAGTTGGGAGTCACCAAAGATATTGATTATTTTAACTCTTAGGGCTATGGCAGTCTAAAGGCCGATTACTAGTGCTTCATACTTAGACATATTATTTATACAATCAAAATCAAGCTGAAAGGATAAAGGGAGAGTTTCACCATCAAAGGGGATAAGGATGATACATGCTCCCCCACCATGTTGACACTTTGATCTATTGAGGAACATGGTGATTTAATAAGTGAAATCCACTTGAGAGAGGGCTATAATGGACTCATTAAGGAACTCAAGAGGAGAAGGGTTGTGCTTCAGCCAATTGGTTGAAGATGACTTTCCCTTTAATTGAATTTTGATAAAGGAACTCAGGGTCAAACTCTACTACGAGCATGAGCCACTTGGCTATACTCTAGTTTTGATATGGCTTGGAGTGCATGTACTTGAATGGGTTGGTGTTGGTAATGACATAGGTTTTAAGGTTAAGAAGGTAGTGGCAAAGTTTGGTGGCCATGAAGACTAAATCTAAGTGAAGCTTCTTCGTATGGGTATATCGAGTCTCATATTCCACAAGCATATGAATAATGTAGCATACAACTTAGTTTTTGTGTTATTTGTCTTAGTGAGCCAACATTACCCCTAAGGAATGATCAGTAGTAGAGATATATAGGTAGAAAGGTTGGTCATCTTCAGGAGGGGTGAGGATAAGTGGAGATAGAAGGTACTTTGAGTGAGTCAAAGGCCTTTTGAAAATCACTATTCCACTTGAAAGAGACATCCTTATTCAAAAGATGGTGGAAAGTTTATAACTAGTTTGAAAGCTGAGAAATGAAACTATGAATGGACTACGGTTTCCCCTGCAAGGTATGAAGTTGCTTAAGGTTGGTTGGGGGAAGCGTGTCTAGAATTGCTTTTATTTTGGTAGGATTGACTTTGATTCTGTGAAGAGAGATAATAAAATTGAGAAGCTTTCCTGATAAGACCCCATAGATGCACTTTTTGGGGTTAAGATAGAATTGGTAATGGATAAGTCATTCAAAGATAATTTTAAGAATGATCAAGTGATCTTCTTAGAGTTTGGATTTTTTGAGAAGGTCATCCACATAGTCCTCTACAATCTTATGGATAAGGTCATGGAAGATTTAGGTTATGACATGTTGGTAGGTTGCACCAACGTTATTTAGTCCAAAGGGCCTAACTCTATAGAAAAAGGTTCCCCAAGGGGTGATAAAGGTAGTTTTATGTTGATCTTCAAGGTGAAATTAGGATCTGATTGTAACCCAAAAAACCATCCTTGAGAGATTACATCTCATGGGTGGCTATAAGATCAATAAGTTGATGCTAGGTAAGGAAAAGTCATCTTTGGGGAAAGCAAGGTTGAGGTCACAAAATTCCACACAAATTCATAGTCTTCATATGGCTTTTGTGACAAGCACGACATTCAAGACCCATTGGGGGTAGTCAATAGGTTGAATGAAATTGATACATAGAAGACACTAAAGTTCTTCTTTGATGAGAAGGGCTATGCGGGGATGCATACATCAAATCATTTACTTGATAGGTTTAGAATCATGGTGAGTGACTATGTTATGAGTAGCAATGGTAGGATCAATATTGAGCATGCCACTATAAGATCAAACAAAGATTATGCTACGGTATTGGAGGAAAGAGGGGAAGTCCTAAAATTCCTTGGCATTTAGTGATTAGTTGATTTTGATAATGTGGGGGTTATCTGGAGTGCCCAAGTTGATATCCATGGTAGATTTATTCAACATGGTTAAAGAATCAAGAGGAAGGGATTTATGGATTGAAGAATTCAGGGCACCAAGGTAGGTGAGAATAGAATCATCATCTTGACACTGAATAGTGTTAATAGTAGGAGAGTATTCTCCTATCATCTCAAGATGGGTCAAAGATATGTTTATGGTTTCCCCTCCTTTTGATAAGTCAGGGGTCTAAGGTTGATCATGTTGATAAAAAAAGTTATGTGGGATGATGTCATCATCCTCACATGTAAGTGGAGGTGAGGTCGATGAGGAAGGGGTATCCTCCTCAACAATGGTAGTGGTAGGTTATTTGGCTTTCCTCTTATTAGTCAAGATGAAACCAAGTTCATACTTCTCATGTGGCTTCCTGGTTTTGATGGTGACCAATTCATGTGGGCCGTGTTCATATCAGCTAAGATCAAAGCCTTTCTAAGTACATTGATGAAGGTATGTCTTATCAAAGTTTGGTTTATATAGGTAAGAGAAAATAATAATGAATGGTCAAGGTGGTAGGAACACTAAGGGATTTATAAAGTCTTCCATAAAAAAAATGGGTCTGACAATGGGGAGGTCCAAAGGGATAAATAATTCTAACATTGGGGTCATATCCCAACTGGTTGGTAAGTTTCCCATACTCATGAGGAGTAGGGAAAGATTCAAGTGTTAAAAGGCAATACTCCCCCAGTGAAAGATGCTAGAATGTGGATTCCAAAGGGTCTATGGTAGGGATTTTATTCGAAGGTATAGAAGAACTAGTTGATGCCTCATCAATGGAAGGGGATATGATATCCACTTTTGTGGTTGGAGGTTGAGTTTTAGGTATTGAGGGTGTGTTAGATGGGGGTATGAGGACATCATTGGGGAGATAAGTCATATTGCATGTTGATAAATGACTCAATTCAGATTGGATTGTCATGACCTAGATTTCATGCTCAAACTTAATATAATGGTGGAGGGTAGAGGGAATACAACCCATGGAGAAAATCCAAGGCCATCCAAGCAAGATGTTATATTATAATTCACCTTCTATAACATAAAAAAGTTTAGGGAGTATGCAGGGTCCTAAACGGATGTGAAGGGTGATAGTTCCCAAGGTAATGGTCATGGTGTCATTGAAGGAATGAAGGATGGCCAAAAATTTACACATGACATTGTCTGACAAGTTGAGTTGGTTTTATGAATGAGAGGAGATGATATTAATTCTATCTCCCCCATCAATCATGACCCATTTGATGTGGGTTTAGTTTATGTAAGCAATAATAAAGAGAGGAGGATCTAGGTCCTCTAGGTGGATGGAAGGTATTTTTGGATCCTTAAAGGTAACAAGGTTGGAAATTTGAAGGGCACCAACAAAGGATGCTAGAAGTTGGGGGTCCTCAAGTTGGACCTTAATGGATTGAAAAGTGTCTATTAGTGATTGGTGATGATTAGAATAGGTAGAGATCAACTCATACAAGCTCATCTTTATGGGGGTTTGGTGAAGTTGCTTGAGGATAACTCTCCTAATGGATTCTAAGGGGTTAGATTAGGAGGAACCTAAGATAAACACCTTGGGTTTAGTTGAGTATGGAGATGGTTGGGTGTAGGTTGGTTGGGATTTTTAAGAGGGTTATGTCCAAGGAATGGACACCTTAGCCTTCCCCTTATATTTTTGTTGTGCTCTAGTGATCACATTGATAATATAGATAGAAGGAGAGGTTAAGCTAGAGTATTGGTCAGATTCATCTTCACTTCAAGGTGAGAGTGGAGGAGTGGATGAGTGTTGGGTGGTTAGATTGGTATGGGGCTCATAGGTGGTTCATCTATTAATAGACCATCCTCATCATAAAGTTGGTGGATGATGGTTTGGAGAGATTTTCAGTTCTCTGTATCATGGCTAGGTGTCCTATGATAAGAACACATGTGGTGGTCATTGTAATAGATAGGTTTAAAAGCTAGATGTTCAAAGGGTCTGATGGGAGGTAGGGATAAACAAGAGGTTTTTAATAACCTATGAAAAATAGTTGAATAGGATTCAACCAAAGATGGTAAAGGTTTGGTGTTTTTTGAATTCGTGGTTGAGATAGGAGGTTGCTTGGAAATAAGTTTGGTGGTAGGTGTTTTGGGTAGGGTGGTATACTTGGTTGGTAACTTTGGTTTAGGTAAGGAGGTTGATGAGCTAGAGTTGGAATATTTCAAGGTATGTAGCTTAGGTATTTTTGGTACAGTGAAAAGAAGTGCATCAGAGAGTGTAGTCATATAAAATGCAAAAATTGGTAACTTGAGCATGGATAACGACATCCAATCCATTAAGATCCTCTTACTTTCTCTCATGACCCTCCTAAGAATCTTTCACTATTTAAAAATCATCCATAGGATTTTAGACTTGACCCTAGCTGATCCAAGACTCTCTTTTCATGACCAATCCATCCCCCTAGGTCTTATTTACCAAGGACAATAGTACCACACTAAGACAATAATGCTGATGCTACTCCTATCTACTTTTGACATTATTATCTAAGCTCATTTCTAGCCCCAACAATCAATTTCTTCTAGTTCTCCATCCTTCTCCTTATTGGCCTAACATGAGCAAATTCAATCCATGACCAATAGATCCCAATAAAATCCCATTCAAATATCATTTGGAAAGGGTTGGGAAATATTTTCAAGCAAGCAAGAATACAAGTGAAACCACTCAGACAATCTTACCTATTCTCTGGATACAACCATCTGATATAGTCCTAAGCACCTCTAAATCTTTGCACCAGTCCCTAGTCATCTCAAGAATACCCAGTTTAACATTTCCTTGCATTCTCATATCAAAATTACACTAGGCATTTTCAAAGGGAGAACTACATATGGCTTGATCCCTCTTCAGAGTAGTGGTATGTAGGCAGCATGCCCACACATAGAGTGTGAAGCACATTCAGTGTATCTTATACACACTAACCCCTTTTACATATTTTCCAAGGTTTTATCAATGCTACTAGGAGTACTATTGATATCAAAGCTTCACAAATTTAGAGATATTATCAAATAGACCTACCTAACAAAACCCAAAAAGCTCAAACTCTTAGGATAATAGTGTCAAACAAGGACTAAAGAATTGGTGTCACTCCTATCCACTTTTGGCACCCCTGTCTAATAAAAAAACAAAAGCTAAAAACTTGTTTGCAATAGTGTCTCAGGCATGCATAGTGAATATTAGACCCTGTCTTAATCAAATCAACATAGTTTAAGCTAAGTCTTATTTTCTCCCTCTTATTACTATGTTTAGAAAAGGTCTAATGACAAATAAAATTCATAAATCAATAGCTTATTTATTGCATATTGTTTATTGATTTATCAATCTAGACCCTTTAACTAAATTAGGAATAAAACCCCAATATTCTAAAAAATGTTAAATCATTTGGTGAACTTGACATTGTTTGGTGTACAAAAACCTATAAACCCTAGGGTAAAATTCCTACTAATTTTTCTAATAAATTTAAGAGTTTTTACTTCAATATTTAAATCATAAATTCATTCCAAATTTTAAAATTCATTAGTAAATTTTAAAATAATTTTCTTTCAAACCCTAGTGCCCATACTATGTCCCAGTAATTTCATAGTAATTTTTTGGTAATTTTCCAATTATCTTCTAAATTTTTCCTAGCATATTTAAATCTAAAAATCCATTCAAAATTCAAAAATCAATAGTAATTTTCAAAAAAAATTCTGAAAACCCTAGTTGCACATACTAGGTCCTATTCAATCAAGTTTCTTTCAATAAATTTCTAAATTTTTAGTTACGTACTTTACTCAAAAATTCACTTTCAATTTCAAATTTTCATAGTGATTTTTCAAAATCATCATCTTTCAAACCCTAGCTACATACACTAGGACTTATTGCTTGTGAGATATTACCTTACATCTATAATCAGATTGCACAAAATGGATCTCACTTATTTACAAATTTTTCTTACATTTCTTACAAATAAAAAGGAAACCATAATGGGCCCTATCATGTACATGAATGTTGAAGTCTAATCATATGTTAGTACAAAGCTTCATTCTTTGCATTTCATGTTTATTTTTCATTATATGAGATGATGTTAATTAGTTTATTCTTACACATTTTAATACATCTCTTGCATCACCTCCCTTGGAGCCTCTACCCCATGCCAAGTCATGTTGCATGGTCCATTTTACTCTTCCCTAGGTTACTACCCATCACGAAAGAGCCTAGTTAACACCCTTTCCACCACCTTGACCCATTGATTATCTTCTCTCTCCTCCTATAGCCACTACTACTCCTATACAAATAGTAGATAATGAAGTTAGAGCTATTACATAATGTGTTTCCATGCCTCTTCCACCTATCCAAGAGCCCCATCACCCTTTTATTCCTTCTTATCCTAGGCCCAACCTACCCACATAGGTATAGTTTTACAAGACATATGGTATTGTTGATCAATTGAGAAGTACTCCAACTAAGATTTCCATGTTAGAACTACTTCAAAAAGCTAATGTCTTCAAGGATATTCTCTATCAGGCACTCCCTCAAACATCAATGCCCATTGATTCAGAACCTTATTATTTTGCATAAGTGGCTAACACTTTAAAAACTATAGAAGATATAATTTATTTTTACAATGAGGACATGCCTTCTCAAATAGTTATTGATCAAAATTTACCACTATTCATACAAGTTCAAGTCAAAACCAACACAGTCAAGAGATTTCTTGTTGATAGTGGTTTTGGACTTAATATATGCCATATCACATTCTTATAAGCCATGGGCATAGGTATGGAATCAATGAAAAAATCATATAAGAACATTCAAGGGTTCAATGATATACCATGATAGACATTGGGCGCCATTAATTTGGATATCATGGTAGGACCCAAAACCCTCTGTACACAGTTCTAGGTCATGCCAGGTCCTCTCCACTATAATATTTTACTCAGATGACCTTGGATACATGCTATGGGGGAAGTTCCTTCTACTCTTCATCGATGTGTTAAGTTTATCTGTAGAGGATACCTATACACATGTCTAACAAATAACCAACCATTTAGATATTGTCAAACTACAAACTCATCTTTGATTATTTTTCCATATGGGACACCTCATCTCACCATTCAGCCACCACCTCATTACATTTCTCTTGATCAAATACATACATATGAGGTTGGAGATACTATCACTTCTCACACTCCTCCACTTATAGTCATACCTTTAGTTCCAAATATTCAATCATTCATATCAACTTCAACCATCATAGTTACTCCATCAATCATGATTCCTAAACTTGTTATAGTTATACACTCATTGATAGTAGTTCTAACAGTAATAGTGGATTCTATAGCTATAATTACTCCATCAGTTACAAACACTCTCACAACATGATTATATTCTACTACTATAGTTGATGAGGCTCCCATATCACATTTACCCCTTGTGGTAAATTCTAAATTACCATATGTACATGATACTGATATAGATTCTCAGGCTTCTTTAGATGATGATACAACACCCACACTCATAGATGACTATTTGTGTGGGTTGAGATTTACCCTAGTTATCCCAAGAGAGTATTGAGATGACTCTAGAGCTCTCATTAGACATCCTACATCACTCTTAGCATCTCATACTACACTCTCCAGATATATTCCACATTCACACCCATAGATAGATCACATGACACATATAGTTCACATGGTTACCTCTATGGATACGGACTCAGTCATTAAAATTTAGGTAGGTATAACACAACATAAACCATATATTATGTTATAGTTGTTACTTGATCATGGATTAATCACCTTACATACAGGGTGACATAGATCTATTTGTAGATTATCATAGTAGGATTGTCACCCATTTTGTCTTTTTCAAAGGATCATAAGTCATGATACAACTCATGTACAAATTTATAGAAGAGATTGGATAAAATATAGGATCATAGTATTATTTAGATTATAACACCACCAACACCAACTTCTTCACTTCCAATAAAGCAATCTACTACTAGAACTAAACATCCCAAAGGAGAATCGACATCTCCATCACCAGAACAACCTTTAGTTCACCTTCGGTAGGATGACACCATGTACACAACATCATTACCATATGATGATACTTATGATGATGATCTAGAGGCATTTGATGATGGTCATGATCCTTTCCTCCATCTCCCTTCAAAATGATCTCCATCTTTGGACCCTTTACCCCCTCCAATTTAGCCTTTTATTCATATGCCTATATATAATCTCATTATGATTAATTATACATAATTTTATTGGTATTACCTATACATAGTATCCTAATACTTAATTGAACATAGCTAAAATATTTCAAAAATTCAAAAATAATTTAACATTTCAAAACACAAACATTCAAATATATCAAATTACCAAAAACATTTCGATTGTATACATCATCCATGCTCTACATTTCTACTACTATGATAGGTTTATATTTGCTATGATATTTTTTATTGATTTATCTACATTACCATGATTTACTTGATCTTATTTGAGTGTGTGCAGTGATATCTATCTCTTTAATTGCTTCACTCTACCCATTGAGGGGGCATCCTACTTCTACATTGAGACACACATCGACATACATACCCACTGGGGGAATATTTTACATGATTACACCATCCAAGTTATGTCATTCCTATACCTCACACTCTAGTTATCATGTTGATGTACATTATTTACTAGCTTACACAAATCATTCTATCGACACTTACTAATATTTAACACTTATGTATTTCTTTTCATATACCTAGTCTTATACTAACATGTCTTGCATACTTTCACTCTTGCTTTGATCATTTAGATGAGCCTATATTCTCCAGTTCCTTACATGCTTTATTTTCTTACTTAGCATAGCTATATTGTTTACATTTTCTTAGTCCATGCTTATTTCTAGTATGTGCCTTAGGACATTTTCTAATGTCCTTTGCTTATATTCATGTGTGTGCCTTAGGACATCTGCCAATGTCCTTTTCCTATACTCTTCTATGTGATTGTGTCTTTCATACCAACTTGCTTATTTTAATTATATGTGTATGTGGCATTTAAACATGCCTTGTATGTTTTATTTATAATTTAATTGACATGTTCACATGTCCCTTGTTTACTTATCCCCTTAGCCACTCTTGTATGCTTCTTATTTCTTGCCTTATGTGCTTTTTTCTTGATTGATTTTGATTTGATGTAGTGCCATGATCCATATTATGAATTATTCATGTTTTCTTGGATGCCATGATGGACATCATGCTCCATCCTTCCAACTAACAACTAAAAACTAACAACTAACAACTAACAACTTTAAATTCTAGTTCAGTATGTTACACATGCTATTACATTGTTATATGTATCCAGGCATACCCCTATTGATCTAACAATCTCTCACTACAACCCATGCTATATCTTGAGATATCTTATCAATTATCATTTCTATATGATGTATCCATGTATCATATCACACTTTTAGGGATATTTATTTTGAGGGTAGTCATTATAGGGTCTTCATTCCTATCTTCAAAAGAGGGGACAACAAATAGGTGTTTTGTCATAAATATCAAAGCTCTTATCAACCAAAAAATTCTAGTTTTAAAACACTTAGAATAGAAACTAGACATCAAACCAGTCAAAATAGACTAGGTAGCTAGTCAAGAATCCAAAACAATCATTAGATTTGGCCTAGGACAAAAACACTAAGATATAAATATAAAATTGGTGGTGCTATTATCCATTTATAATGATCTTATCTAAACAACAAAAAAACTATATTTTCTATAAATAGACAAAAAGGTAAGTTAAGTTACAATTTTTTCAGCTACAGTTTAGACTACAGTCAACAGTTTTAGTACTATTTTACTTAGAGAATATAGATATAGGGGGAATCATGCATAACATGATGGATCTCATTTCCATTTTTAGATAGGATAGTTGGTACAACTTCTAGATCAAAATCAGTGTTTTAGACACTAATGATTGGGGGCAATTTGCGTGACACATTTGTTTTCTTTTTTTCCTAGTTCAACATTAGCCATACATTCTTAGTAGTTACATTCCTTACTCCATCTATAAGTTTTTGTCATCATTTTTGGTTTGGATTTCATACAAGCCTAACTTTTGAGTTCTTGAGTTCTTGAGTGGCTTCCACATAAGCTAGATTCTCAGTTTTTGAGTGGATTTCATACAAGCATAATCTCCATCTTTTAGAATGGCCAAAAGTGGATTAGTTTCTAGCATACATTTAGATGTCCATGCCAACATTATCAGATCACAATACATTCATAGGATTTAGGAACCATCTCATATGACATACATTCCATACTGGTATCAATTTATAGCTTCACTTCATGGGGCAATGATGGAGCCAAAGGTCTAGCTAGTCTTTATATATTTGAGCTACCTATTTAGAAGGATTGGACACATAGTCCAAACATCAATCAACACACACATGACCACCTATATTCACTTACTATGTGATGATGGAGCCAAAGGGCTAGCCTTTACATTCTTGAGCCACTTTTTAGGGAATTGAGCACTCAACTCCATTCATGATACTACTCTTGGTATAACACACATCTAACATTACTCAACATCACAATAGGTTTTGTATTGGTTTATGTATTTGGTCAAGTGTATTCATTCCTTTCTCTTCCTCTCTTTTAGCTAGTTTTATACATTTTTATTTTAGATATATCATATCTAGTAAGAACTAATCTAATCTTTGTTTTCTCTTACAGATTTACACTTCACAACATTCTCTCTCTATGCATACCTAGAATCACGTAAGCTTCATGAGTTTCACCCTTGCAAGCAAGTTCAAGCATGCTTTATTTTTTTCCTTTATCCTAGTATTTCACTTTACTACATCACTAGAATAAAGGGGGGCAAATGTAGTCATATAAAATGTAAAAATTGTTAACTTGAGCATGGATAATGACATCTAATCCATTAGGATCCTCTTTCATACTCTCATGACCCTCCTAGGCATCTTTCACTAATTTTTAATCATCTGTAGCCTTTTAGACTTGACCCTAGCTCATATAAGAGCCTCTTTTCATGACCAATCCATCCCCCTAGGTCCCATCTACTAAGGACAATAGTGCCACACTAGGAAAATAACACCAATGCCACTCCTATCCACTTTTGGTGCTATTGTCCAAGCTCGTTTATAGCCCTAATGGTTAATTTATTATAGTTTACCATCCTTCTCTTTGATGGCCTAACATGGTAAAATTTAATCCATGACCAATAGATCCCCATAAAACCCCATTCAAAGATAATTTGGAAAGGGTTGGAAAATATTATTAAGCAAGAATACAAGTGAAACCACTTAGGCAATCTTCCCTATTCTCTACATACAACCATCCAGTACAGTCTTAAGCACCTATAAATATCTGCACCAATCCTTAGTCATCTCAAGCACACCTAGTTTAGCATTTCCTTGCATTCTCATATCACAATTGCACCAAGCACTTTCAAAGGGATAACTACATATGGCTTGATCCCTCTTCAGAGTATTGGTATGTGAGCAACATGCCCACATACGGGGTGTGAAGCATGTCCAATACATATTACACACACTAACCCCTTTTATCTATTCACCAAAGTTTTGTTCAAATTCATTAAAGGCATAGAAATGAAGAAGATTAGCTCTACTAGGAACACTATTAATAGTGAAGCTTCACAAATTTAGAGATAGTGTCACATAAACCTGATAAATAAAACCCAAAAAGTTTAGACTCTTAGTAGAATAGCACCAGACAAGGACTATAGTGCCAGTGCCACTCTTTTCCACTTTTAATGCTCCTATCCAATCAAAAAATGTAAGATAAAATCTTGTTTGTGATAGTGTCTTAGGCTTACACAGTGAATATCAGACCCTATCTCAATCAGATCAACATAGTTTAATCTAAGTCTTATTTTATCCCTCTTATTACTATTTTTATAAAACCTCTAATTAAAAATAAAATTCACAAATTGGTATCTTATTTATTACATATTATTTACTAATTTATCAATCCAGACCCTTTAACTTAATTAGGAATAAAACCCTAATATTCCCAAAAATGTTAAATTAGATAGCAACTATGAAGGTGTCACCAAAAGATGTGGTGTGGTTTTGGTAGAGGTAACTAGCTTCCTACTCAAGGAAGAGGGATGAGGCCTCAGAATGGAGGGCCAAGTTGAGGGATGAAAATTTTGAACCTTTTAACCTTTTTGTGGTTTTGCCTCTTTTATTGCTTTAATTTGATGCTTGGTTGCCAAATGTGAAGAGGTTGGGTCTAATTTCATAGATGGGTGATTAAGGCCTAGTATAAGGGGGATACCAAGGATTTTGATTGGTTTAGTTAGTTTGGTTAGAGAAGGTGACTTGATTAATTAGGGTTTAGGTATCTTACATAGTTGAGGGATTATTGGATTAGTAAAAGTAGTTGATAGTGTAGAATCTAGGATGGTAGATGTGATGGGTTGTTATAATAAATGTATGATTTGGGGTTCTTACTTAGTGATATAAGGTATACCTAATTATTTATAGAAGGTGGCTCGATCCGTGTCAGGGTTAGAGATAAACTCTAATTTATATACTAGCTTAGAGAATGGTTTATATGTTGGCTTAATTCCTTGAATGGTAGACCTAAAAGATAGGCCCCTTGGGTGGAGATAGAGGGATGATAAACTCATCCTCTTCCTCAATCAAAGGATGTGGGATTGAGATAGGTCATTCCTCTATGGGAAGAGTAGACATGAGGGTGTCCTCCTTGGGAATGATCTTTCAAGGGGGAGTGGTTTGCTTGGTAGCTAAAGGTGAGGGTGAGGTAGTGATGGTTGGTTGTTATAGTATATCAATTAAAAGGGTGGCTAGTGGATCCACTACCTTAATAAGTAAAGGGGGAGAATATGGTGTTTCCTTGGCTTGGGTATCCAAAATAAGGGAAGGTAACTCCACTACCTCAATAAGCAAAGAGGGTGAGAGATAAATGGGTTGGTCAATAGGATCTTTAGCAACAAGTGTGTCAAGGACCATATTAACTATATAGGTATCATGAGAGCACTTAATGTTGTTGCTCTCATTATTTTTAGGAATGTGGTTCAGGAAGAGCTACCTAAATATATCATTATTTGTAGGAGTGTGGTTCAAGAAGAGCTACCTAAATATATCAAGGACTTGGTTTGATGATACATTGGGGTTATCCAATGTAATTTCCCCTTGTCGATGAGAGACTAGACAAGGCTCTTGAAGGTGTTGCACCTATTGACATCATGTCTTATCACTTTATGGAAGGCACATAAATCATTCTAATTTTACCAATTAGGTGTAAGATGAGAGGATTCAAATTTTTGGGATGGCTTGATAGGCAGAAGTTGAATGATATTGAATTTCAATAACTTTTCCAAGATGGAAGCATATGATTCTCCAAATGGATTGAATTTCTTTTAGTTATTCTAGATTTGGTTCCTTGGGTTTTATTTTGAGGAACTAAAGGAATTGGATTAGTTAATAGAAGGTGGAGGAGTGACTTTAAGGATAATTTCATTCATGGTTCCCTTGCTTTTGGTGTTGGTATTGGGCTAGTTGCTTGACTTGGAGGAAGAAGCCTCATTGGTTTTATAGGTTGAGTTCTTATTTTTGAGCTTTAGCTTTCCTTCATCAATGGCTCAGTTATCTAACTTACACACCATGGTAAAATCTTCATCAAACGTTTAAAATCTGTGGACACGTAGTGTGGAGGAGATATGCTTGGCACATGCTCGAGTGAAGATCTATATGAGTTTAGTTTCAGGCAAGGAAAAGTAAAGTTGGTTAATAAGACTCCTTCAATGAGACAAAAAATTGGTAATAGATTCATCTTCAAACTAATAGATAGAGTAGAGTTCGGTGATAGAAAATTTATTGAATATATTTATCAAAAAGTGGTCCAATAAGGTTTGAGCTAATTGGGTGAAAGAGAAAAGGGAGTGCTTAGGTATGGCACTATACCAATCTAATATCAAACTATTTAGAAACATAGAGAAGGTGTGGAGGAGAAAGGCATCATAGGTGATGAGATAGAAATCATGCCTAAATGCCCTAAGGTGTTGTTGGGGATCTTCCTTACTTTGAAATTTATATAACTTGGGAAGTTCCCATTGGGGAGGATATGGCCCAATAGATACAGATGAATGGATGGGATTATTATATATTTGGTCATATGAAAAAAATTTATGAGCACCCAAAATGGATGAATTTAAGGTGGTCATCTCTTCCATAATCATATTTATTAGGTTAGTTTAGGGTTGTGCACTTGAAGGGTTATAAGATGAATACTGTTGTGATAGTTGGGAGAAATGTTGACAGTGGGTAGATAGTTAGAAGGATATCACATATGGGTAAATGGATGTCAATGGTTGGGTGGAGGATACATAAGGGTAGGTAGAGCTAGGTGGTTTGTTAATGGGTACATGCCCTTGTAGATTATGGATATATCCAAAGGTTGGTCCAAGGGGTACTTATTGGATAGGAATGGTACTTAGGTTGGTGAATAATGGAAGGGCGGTGACCCTCACACTAATCAATGGTAAGGTAGAGGGTATGGAAACCACAAGACTTTGAAGTGGAGTAGTGATTGATGGGTTAGAGGTAGCTAATGGAAGGTTGATAATGCTATAGGTAGACACTACTATTATGGTGGAATGGTTGGTAGGAGTAAAAAGTATAAGGGTAGTGGTAGTTTGAGTTGGTTGGTTTTCAATGGTAGTCTCAAAGAGGTTGTTGGTTGATGAGGAGGTTTGATTAGTTAATGGTTAAGTAGTAACCATGGAAATGGAGGTACTCCCCATGATATGGGGAAGCATGCCATAAGGTGGATCTATGGATGGATCCAAAGCTAGGATATGGTAAGACCTGGTTATAAGATAATGTTGTAAGGTCAAGGGATTGTTATCTTGGAGAATAACAAAATCCACATCTCCTTAAGGGACATCCTAAGGGAAGGTAGGACTTATCGATGGGTGAAGAGAGTCTATTGGTTTATAAGCATAGTCTATGGATGACGAGGTAGTTTAGTTTGGTGATGGGGTTTGCTATGTAAGGTCTCTTCACTGCTAGCGAGTGAAAACCATGCGAGATAAGGGAGATAAAAAGAACAAAAAGCTTTACTACTCAAACAAAAAGAAGATAAGAAAATATCAGAGAAATCAAATCACACTCTAAGAGACATGTTAAACCATAGATTTTTAATTAATCTCACTTTTAGCTTATACTTTAATAAGATGTGTGACTAGAATTTGTTTTTAGATGAAGCGGTAGTTTAGTTTGGTGATGGGTTTTGCTCTGTAAGGTCTCTTCACTGCTAGTGAGTGAAAACCATGCGAGATAAGGGAGATAGAAAGAACAAAAAGCCTTAATACTCAAACAAAAAGAAGATAAGAAAAGATCAGAGAAATAAAATCACACTCTAAGAGACATGTTAAACCATAGAGTTTTAATTAATCTCACTTTTATCTTATACTTTAATAAGATGTGTGACTAAAATTTGTTTGTAGATAGGGTATTAAAAAGGAAGTCTAAATTTGGTTTCAAGTCATGTCTAGGTGCTTAAAAAGAATTTGTATTAGAATCAACATGTGGCTTGGTATCAGGGCCTACCTCCTCACTTCACACACCATAGTGATAAGAGTGTCGTGTGCTTAGCCAAAATATAATTATATCTAGAGATTATACTCAACTAGTGAGCTGAGTTAGTCCTCATATTCGTAATGACCTCTAAGTAGGATCATCATGAAAGGGTAAGGTTATTGCTAGGTGATGAAATTCTAATTGGGCCTTGTATCAAGTTTGTTTGATGCTTAATTAGAGAAAGTGGTTGGGTTTATGTGTGTACAATAAAGAGTGAAGCTATGATAGATTACTTTGCCTTTTAAGTTAAGCTATGTGAACTAAAATTTCAAGTAATAAATGTATGTAGTTAGTTTTAAGCCCAAAATAATTTTTTGATTTCATTAATGAGAATATAATAGAGAGAGAATGAAATAAAATAAGAACCTAAGTAGAGACACAAGGGTCCCACCAGGCGTGCCAAAATGTTTTAGTGAATTATTACTTAAGTTATAAAGAAAGAGAGAAAAGAAGCTCAATATGGGTACGATTGAAAAACATATTTATTTATGCATGTATTAAATCAAAATATTATGAAAAACTCCTCTTTGGCTTGGGAGGATGACTTACATGTAAAAAAACACTCAAGAAAACTTGTTTGTTAGATAGATAGTTGGGTGGATTACCTAGTGATAGCTAGGTCCCAGAAGTGAGAGCTTCCTTAGGGGCTACCAATATTCTCGATTTAAATAATTAAGTTTATAAATAGAAAATAAGGTACTTGCATCAATAATCAAAAGATACTAAAATTGAACACAAGAATGCTTGCTTAGAAAATAGACTAAAAATGATTAAATTAGTGATAAACTAATTAACACTAGTGTTAGGGTGTTGGGGTCTACTTCAGAAAATTAGACAAGGGTCTGTGAACAAGTAGGAACATAAAATATTAGGTTTGATTGGGTATAGGTAAGTGAAATTAGCTTGTTGGTTTTCAATGCCATAGTGATCATCGATGGTTAGGTTGACTATTGGTGGTTATGGTGACTATCGGTGGTTAAGGTGACCATAGGTGATTGGACATACCATCGATGGTTACTATGTGAAGATTTGGGTTGGTAATTTTTCTAATTTGTGAGATTCAAAAGATGGATTCTAAGAGATGGATAAGGTCTAGGTTGATTACAAAATGGAAATAAATTAGATGAATATTGAGAAACAAGTACTTGTCTTACTATAAATATATTGCATGGATGGTTGAGGTAATTGATCTATTGGTATAATCTAGCTTGATTTTGATAGAGTAATAATACCTAAAAACTTAGGGGAGAGGTAGGAGTAAATTGACTCTCTGATATGACTGTTGGGTTTCTAGATTACTGATGGTGATTGACCTATAAGAAAGAAACTCCTAGATGTACAAGCTCTTGATAATAATTACAGATGGATTTTTCCTCCTAGTTCCTCTCTTCTTATAGGCACAAACAAGAGGTAGAAGTGAAGGTTCAACTAGGTTGTATAATTATAGATTATCCATGAAAAGGATCATAATAGAATTTAGACAACTTATATTTAGAAAATAAATGTGGGTGGTTTGCATGTTTTTGGTTAAGGAGGTACACCCTGACTATCAATAGTTGAGGGTGAAGGTGAAAAGGTATGTAAAAGCAAGGTTGAGCTAGTTGGGTAAACTAACTACGATTGGGCCTAATTAGTAGTCCAGGGGTGAAATTGGTTCTAAGGGGGGTCTCAGGTGGTTCAAGGGTGTTTTTAACATTAAAAAATATAGTGTGTATATTTTAGGTGTCTATAAGTTGATTCATTTAATTAAGGAGGCATTTAAGGCTGATTTGAGCCCCTTCAAGAGTGAAATATGATTTAGGGAAAAATTAAGTTTGATCCTATCATGAATTAATCTAATTAGTCAATTTATGCAATTAGGGGCATGATTTGGGCAAATTTGAGCCCTTAAACAAAATTTAGGGCTCAATCGATTGTATAATGTATGTAACATGTATGGATTTACTAACCCTACTTTTATTAGAAATGCATACATGAAGGCAATTGTCACAAATAGGTGAACAAGAAGCTCAAATTTTCTTTAATTACCTTAGTGATTAAAACCTATATCTAATATCTTAAATCCTCAAAACCTATACCATTTAACTTAAACCCTAAGCCATGTACCATTTAATTTAAACCCTAATCCATAAGCCCTAAACCCTAAACTCTTTAAATTGTTAACCCTAAAACCTAAACCAATCAATTTAACCCCAATTAACATCCTTTATAAAGTAATAATTGGGTTCATAGGGATCAAATTAGTCAAAATCACATCACTCATTACCACAATTGACTTAATTTTCTCAATTTATGATGATGTAGGGGCTAATTAAGCCCAAAATCACATTATTTACTCACATATCTAGGTTAAAAGATCTCAAATTTATCCCAATTGCCTTCATGATTGTACCTTATATACCCTAAAACCTATACCCTAAACCCTAATCCCTAAAGTTCATAATCCCTAAACTCTAAACCATAAATATAAACTTTTTAAACCACAAACCAATCATTTTAGCCCAAATTAACATCATTTAGACTAAGAATTAAGTTCACAGGGCTTAGTTTGGCCTAAATCACATGAATTATTTGATGTCACCTCAAACCACATGATGGATTCAACAATACATAAACCTCACATAACACATAATTAACTCAAGATTTTATCCCAAAATATCCTCATCATTCTCACTAAATATCATAAAATACATCAATACATAAAGGAGATTCAATAAGTTATCCTTTAAACTCAATAAAAACATGGCATCACAACCCAAGGAAGCTCTTTGGGATTATCTCTAAGCCTATTCCCCAAACTCACCTTCCTAACCCAAGAATGGATACAAACATATATAGAATATCAAGAAAGAATGGAGATGACAAAACACCTGTGCCCCACATCCCACATGGATGGATCATGATAAACAAGACATAGCAAGGCTAAAGGAAATGATATGCCACATGCTCCAGGGGGTCATCTCTGACCAAGGATAAATCATCTTGAAAATTTGGTGCCACCCTTCACATGTGAAACACTATTGACAAATAATGAAAGGCTTGTCACATGTGCAAGATAAAAAGGGAAGATCATCTTCTTTAGACAACATAGGCCACCACCATGTGCCTTCAAGTGGCTCCATAAGAATGTGTCCCATGCCCTTTAAGAAATTAAGAATAGTATTATGACACCTCACTATGATGAATAGTATCTTCCACCTCATCAATGAATAGTGACTTAAGAATAGTTTTGCATGAATAGTGCTTTTCTACTGTATCATTCTCCTTTGATTGAAATTAATAACTCATATGAGTTATCTTGATTGTATCCTTATCATTTATTTTAAAAAATGAAAAAAACACACCACTCTATTTTGGGTGATGTAAGATTTCCCAAACCCTTAGATGCTCCTACATCAGACACCTAAGGTAGATAATGTGATCTCTCAATCACATGGATGGGGTAAGTGGTAGAAATTCTCTTTTGGTCATGGAGGTTGATTACCATGACATCCCCTTCCAACACACCAAGTTATAATTATTTTTACTCCTCCACTTATGTCATCTACATACTAGACCTAAAACCATCCTCTTCTACCAAAATCTCATCCATATCCTAATGGATTCATACGTGGGGTCCAACCCACCACAAACCATCCACCTCTACCAAAAATCCACTTGGATTTCTTTACTCTTTATCCAACCACCTATTGGATCATCCATAACATCACACATTACCATCTTTTGTGGCTCCTCTCTCATGGATGTAATTACATTCATCTTCTCCCCCATATGTACACCAACTTTCACATTAATCACTTCCAAAGTTCATCCCAAAGAAACTTTCAAATCCTTACCAATACTAGCATGCTCCTCATGCTTTTCAACATCTCAGTGATCTCTCAAAATATCCTTATCAACCACTTTCAAGGCTGAAATATCCTCATCCACACATTCATTTTTAGCTTCTACACATGGCTGAAATTTCACCAAAATCTTTTCTTGTGCACTAGCTTGCACAATCTCTTCATCCAATGCTCCCACCATGGAAACAAAAACTCCTCTCAGTTGATCCCTTTACTCACATACATCTCTTCAAGTCTGCAATATTATTCCTCATGTAACTCCACATGATTTCAATCTTCACTCTCATCAACATTCTCCCACATAATTTCTTCCCCATCTTCAAACCAAGGGTCTCCTTCATCAGCTTCCACAAAAATTAGCTTTCCTTCCTTCTCCAACTTCTTGTCTTCTCTCATCTCAAGAATATTTTCCATCTATTCTCTTTTCACTTTTGGGTGCACAAATTCACCCATCAATTTGAAAACTAAATGTTCCCAATTATTCACCTTATCCTTTCATCTTATCTTTCTTTCCACTTGGTGATATTCTCAACACATAGCTGGTACTCCACACATCCTCTTTCTTGTTAATTTCACCCTCAAGGTGTTTTCAATATACATTTATTCAAAATGCATCTCTAGCTCATCTACCCATTACATGAACCCTTCTAAATACTCTTTCCCACATAGCATAGGCATTACTTCATTCTTCTTCATCTTCATACCTATAAAATAAAATACACATTCATTCTTCAATAATATCCTCTTCTCCTCCTAGCAAGATTCAAACTTGATCTGATACTAGTTGATGTGGCCTCCAACCACAAGTTTGAATCAATAATCCATAAACCTCACATAACACATAATCAACTTAGGATTTTATCACAAAATATCCTCACCTTTTTCATTAAATATCATCAAATACATCAACACATAAAATATCTTCAACAAGCTATCCTTCAAACTAAATTCAAATTTTACATCACAAGTCAAGGAGGCTTCTTAGACTACTCTCTAAGCCTATTCACCAAACTTGACTCCCTAACCCAAGAATGGATACAAATATATATATATATATATATATATATATATATATATATATATATATATATATATATATAATATCAATAAATAATGGATACAACAAAACACCTATGCCCCACATCCAACATGGATGGATCATGACAAACAAGACATAGTAAGCCCAAAGAAATGATACACCACATTCTCGATGGGGTCATCTTTGACCAAGGACAAAGCGTCTTAGAGATTTTGTGTCACCCTTCACATGTGAAACACTATTGATGAATAGTGAAAGGATTTTCACATGTGCAAGGCTAAAAAGGAAGAGCATCCTCTTTAGACAAGATAAGCCACCACCATGTGCCTCTAATTGATTCCATAGGAATGTACCCCATGCCACCTAAGCAATCAGGAATAGTGTTATGATACCTCAAGATTTAACTTATTTGGAATAATAGTGTTTTATTCCTATATTTATTAAGGGCATGGATTAATAAATTAGTATATATTTATGCAATTATTTATCTTTTTCACTTTTTTAAAAATAACAATAAATAGGAAGAAATATAACTTAGTTAGAAATAGACTGAGATGAATGATGTAGTGGCTAAAAATGATTGTGCAAGATTGGGATAGTGTCAAAATTTTAATTCTATATTTATTTCGATGAAAGGATAGGAGTAAAAAAAAAATGGGACACTTTGGTGTTTGGTATTTTTGTCCACTTTTGACACTATTGTCCAAATCAATTTTTGACTCTAGATTCCAATGTGGTCTAGTTTCTAGGTCTTGTATGTGTATTTATTTCTCCACAATTGCTTGTAGGTGCCACTGTATAACCTATTTTATTCTCAAACCCTAGTTCTATCTACACACACCAAAAAACAAAATTATTAAAAGTAAAAGGAAAAATTCTAGGTTAAGGGAAGTATGATCTTATGATCTAGAACCCCTACTATCCTGATCACTACCTATATTGACCCTCAAGCTAGGGTCTTAGATCAAATGTAGTTATCCCTTATGGAATGTGCATAATCAACATGCATGGTAGATGTAAGAGTGAACTTTTTCTTAGGCCCTTCCTTGATCAAGCATGCAAATCTATGTGTGATGTAGAATTTTAAGCTATACTATTGACTAATTTTAATACTTAGTATGCCAAAGTAGTAAGTGATAGATATAAAATGCTTTTTGAAGTCCTTTATATAAGAGACTCTTCATTTTAAATTTATGACCTTTATTCATGCTATCTAACATAAAAAATATAAAAAAAACTTAAGGGAGGGGTTAAGAAGGGTTTAGAACCTATTACGCAAAGAAAAATGACCATTGGGGTTTAAAATTCAAATGGTTAGGAGCACCAAAAATGGGACACTTCCATGTCTAATGTTGTTGTTTGATTTTGGCACTCTTATCCTATAGGTTTGAGACTTGGGAGTACATGATCAACATGGGGAATACTATTTGCCTAAGGTGGAATGAATATTCAAAATGTTCCATATAATTAGTAATGAAAAAAAAGGTGATAAAAGCAAGAAATGAAACCAAGACAAGCAAAATAAAGACATAGCTAGTGTGAACAAGGCTTGCATTTTCTAGTCAAAGTCTCTTGTGAAGAGGACCATGAAAAGACATGATATGTGTGGTTTCTTGACTAATTTAGGGTGTATACATTCCCCCCCTTTTATTCTAGTGATTCAATGAAATGAAATACTAGAGTAAAAGAAAGAAGAAGAAAATGCATACTTGAACTTATCTATATGGAGGTGAATGTGATGCAAGGGTTTAACTCACTTCCTGGCTAGGGAAGTGGATGGAAAGATAAATAGTGCTTTGAGAGAGGAATCTATGGAGTGGATGACCCCTGTACTAAATTTGAATGTGATATTCATGTTTCATGGAGGAGGGTAATGTTTACCCCTATGCTAAATCTGACTGAAGATGAGGAATGCTTGGAGGCCCAAAACTAATGTCTATCTTGTGTCCCATATAAATTCATGTAATCTAGAAGTATATATAAAATATGTATGCTATGAAGAGTAAAATCTATCATGCCCCCACTTTGAATATCTAAAATAGAACTAATAAGTTCTCAGAGGCCTAAAACTAATATCTATCCTCTATCTCACACAAAATCATGTAGTCTAGATCTAAGTAATACAATGGACCAACCAATATAGACAATCATGTATTCCAACCTAATGATAACCTAGGTATAGATGGGTGTAATTTGAAAATCTAGTCAATGTGCAAGAAGAGAATAACATGTCTTACCATTCTATCTGTATAATCATAAGTGATAAAGAACATGAACATCTATACCATGCCCCCAAATCTAGTATGTGAGTGATGCATCTTTATAATCTAGTAGTCTGTATAACCACATGTGATATGGCATGTCTTACTATGCTTCATGTGAAAAACTATAGACCAAAACACTATGATCTATACTATGCCTATAGTTTGTATTATGATTGTGTAACTTTGTCATGTTGTATGAAGCTATATGTGTGAGACATGTAGCATGTACATGACCCCAAATCTATTATTTGAATTTGTACCTGTATCAAAATCATTGTGAATCCATATAATATGAACCACTATATTTGAATAGTCTATGTATCTATATCAAAATCACTATGAATCCATATAATTTGAACCACTATATTTGAATAGTCTGTGTATCTATATCAAAATCACTATGAATCCATATAATCTGAACTACTATATTTGAATAGTCTATGTATATGTATCAAAATCACTGTGAATCTATATAATCTAAACCATTGTATCTAAATATTTTGTATATCTATAAAATGAAGGTATATCCCTCTGAAGGTCTTGAGTAATGTTGAGTGACCCACATAATTGGAGTCACTATATATCTCGACTAATCTAATATGGTGTGGTTATATAGC
The DNA here is from genome assembly GCA_037957365.1 of Torreya grandis. Classification (NCBI taxonomy): domain Eukaryota; kingdom Viridiplantae; phylum Streptophyta; class Pinopsida; order Cupressales; family Taxaceae; genus Torreya; species Torreya grandis. The sequence goes on along the minus strand of JARHVA010003096.1, from coordinate 119,714 downwards.
AAGGTTGGTATGTTGTGAATAGATTGAAATGTTGTTGGATTGCTTAGATTATATTGTTAAGGGTGAAACACATTTTTTATTGGTGATTACCAAGGTGCGTGTCTAGGTATAAGGGAAATATATAAATGTTCATATTTTATTAGGTAGATAATGTAGTAAGAGAGTGAGTCTTGAGTGATGTCGAAGGTATCATTGTCTTGATTTTGTGGAAGGAAATAGTTTGAAAAATGGAGTCACAGGGCTCAAGTTATGGGCAAAATGGTATTTTATTATGAATAAACAAGTTGGTAAATATAGTAAACTAGATTGATTCTTGACTCATTTTTGCAATGACTAGGTGGATATTTTGAGCTCTAGAGCAAGCAAAAATGCTGAGGAGATGAGCACCTATCATGACCCAATTTGAGCAGCTGATGACCTAGATTTAGGAAAGTGGTGATGTGACCCTCGTAAGTAGATTAAACACTTTGTTTCTATCAAATTTTAAGCCTATTTTAGTGTTTTTTGAGGTTTTAAAATTATCTTAGGAAGTTTTTGTATTTTTAGTGCTCTTATCCTATATCTAGTGCTCTTATCTAGGTTGTAGCACTCCTATCTAGGTTTCAGTGCTCTTGTCCAACACTACTATCCTTTTTATAGTATTATTGTCCTCGAGGCATAATTTTTCTAAGATGTTGATTTATTGTTCTATTTTGGCTTTTGATTTAGTATTGTTGATTGATAGATGTGCATATTTTGGAATTTTTATAGGGCAAGGTATGGATGCAAGAGTTTCACAGGGGTCAGGTGATGGAGACATTGACGTTGCTACCATTATCTACTGATGAGAGAGTAGTTATGGATAGGGTAGGGTTAAGTAATGTGTGTGACCTAGTTATAGTATAGTGGGATCAATATCTAATGACTACCTTATGTGAGAGGTGGAATGTGGATACATGTACTTTCTAAATACTTATAGGGGAGATGACTGACTTTGGAGGATGTGTATCACATACTAAATTTATCAGTTAATGGGTAGCATGTGATGGTATAGGATGACATGGGTGCTAATGTGATTGGTCATACATCTTTATATTTTGATGGTATGCCTTCAGGTATATATCAAATAGGTAGTGATAGTGATATGCTATTATTAGTCATTATTCAGTCTAATATTCCATGCTTGTAAAAGTGGTTGGTTGTTTTTTTGGCATCTTTTGTTACTATGGATGGGAGTAGAGTATCTATTTCATACATGATTTATAAGATTTGTGTGGTGTGGAGGTATATGACACTGTATTCTCATGAGGGATGACTATGTTATCCCACCTATATAGGGATCTCTATAGGTTTACACAAGATTCATTTAGTGGTAGGGTGAGCATGATTAACTTATTCATTATTGGGCCTATGAGCACATATAAATTGTGTAGCTGATTAGATTACCAAGGGCAAAGTGGTCACGTCCATAGCCATTCAGGGAGTAGTGTATGAACATATTAGCTATATGATCCCATGGGATGGACCATTATAGGTGGGTTTTAGATAGATTGGTGGTTGGTGACATCATATGAACACCTTACAAAGGATTTCCTAGGTAGGCAGAGGATGGAGTATAGTTACAGTACATGAGGGTCAGTTGTTAAGTACATGACTACTAGGGTGGAGTATATGAGCATTTTTAGTATGAGCACATTACTAGATAGTTTTCATTACTATAGAATGTACCCCTAATAACATGGGTATGGTTGAAGAGATCATGAACATCTGTGAGGGTAGGATCTCATTCGAGGCCTACTAAGGATGAGCTCACACCATTGACTTTGGATGTAAGGGATAAGGTCAAAGTTATTATAGAAGTGGATGATGTTGGATGCACATATGCATATACCACATTGTGGGCTAGGCATTGATGGGATTCTCCTAAGTATGAGGATCTTGAGTTGACCTAGATGATGGGAGGTAAGCAATGATTACATTTAGATTGTGTATAAATTTGTGATTTAGTTTGATTTCAAAGTATATAGCTAATCTAGTGTCATAATTTATGTGTAGGTAAAGTGGGAGGTGCTTAAGATGGAGCACAAGATAGGGTAGGAGGTAGAGATGATGATTGCTAAGAGACAATAATCAAGTCAACACTATAAGAGCTCACACATCATGTACCTAATGATGTGGTGGATGAGGGATTGACAGAGTGAGTGATGGTCACAACTAATATCCATGCCCATTTATTTGATAGGGTTGCTATAGTGATAACTACATATATTAGGGAATCAAGAGAGAGAGAGAGAGAGAGAGAGAGAGAGAGAGAGAGAGAGAGAGAGAGAGAGAGAGAGAGAGAGAGAGAGTTGAGATGGATAGGCATAGGATGCCCCCACCTAATTTTGCATTTGTTAGCACAAGGATCATAGATGAGTGTGTGTGTGTGTATATATATATATATATATATATATATATATATATATATATATATATATATATATATATATATATCTTCAGAGGAGATATGCAATTTTTTTAAGGAGCATGGCCCACTACTAGAGCAAGAGAGTCATCATAAGAGGCATGCAATGGATCAAGGAGGTGTAGGACCATCAAGTGCTAGGGTATATTATGGGACTAATACTAGTGGGGAGAGTGAGACTAAGAGTGAGGGCCCAATGCCCATTCATGATTGATTGTACTTGATATCAATATATATGTTTTGAAGACATGTTATATATATAGATACTTATTTGATTTTGACTCATGCATATTACATTATGGAAGTTGAAGTATATTGGTATATTTATTACAAATGGTTAATTAAAATATTTGATTTGGCATTAATTTTGAGGTTGTATATGTTTTATAACATGGTATTTTGGGTTTTTATTTGATTGTTGTTGATAGGTTCAAGTGGGATGTTAGTTTTTATTTTGAATCATTTATAAGTAAAAACCTTTATTATTTTTGTAATTTTTAAATTGATTTGATGAAGTGAATTGTTTTAAGATTGGTAAAATAGGATATTTGTAAGATCAGGGTGTTGATCATTTGGTTTGGCTAGGGATGGTTATTATGAACTAGGAATGTTAGTTGTTAGTAGAAGGAGATGTAAGATATCACTCTATGCATATCAGCCCCATGACTATTGTATCATTATCCGAACCTTGATGGCCTACTTAACAAGTGACCATACTACTCATGTTATATAGGAACATGCCTTGTATCTGATGTTGTCTATAGTGCACTAATTATAGATATATGTAGAGACTCTATAAGATGCAACCTCAATGGATGTATAACTAAAACTATGTGCCATGAAGGAGGCTCATTTATCCACAATCATAGTGGATTATTACATGAAAGAACACCCTATGGTGTCTTCTATGATGTGTATGAATGATCAATAAATTGAGATGAAACTATAACCTATGATGGGGGCTCATCTAATCTTAATCATAGTGGGTTGCTACATGAAATAGGTCCTTAAAAACTTGGCTATAGTGAATATCTATATGGAGTAGTACTCTATGATGTGGGTTCATCTAATCTTAATCAAAGTGGGTTGCTATGTGAGATAGGACCCTAAAAACTCTATTGTAGTGCATGTGACTATGCTAGATATGTATATAAAACTGCACTATGTACTCCATGGACTACACTTGACTATGTTGGATATGTATATGGAACTTCACTATGTACTCCACAAACTACAATGTTATATGTAGGTTACTCTCATTGTACTGGTCTCCAAACCCTCTAAGTAGGTGCGATAGGAGATATATGAATCTCTATCCTAGAAATCACATTACTCTCACGATGAGTAACTCATGATTCCTATGTAGAAATGTCCTAGGATGACTTAGTCATGAAGGAATGAGGTCTATGGATCCATGATGGAGGAGATCTCAATGCCCCTAGTGTGAATGCTATGATGTCATTATAAACACATCTATTAATATAGTCTCTGAGTCCATAACAATCATTATCTCTATGTCCACAAATATGGTGATAGATATAAAAGGGATAATGTGGCTACCTATGTAAGAGATGTGGATCTTGATGATGAGTAGAAGGCAATGTGATTAATATCCTATTTAGTAGTGATGATAATATGGCATATGGGATATCCTATTTTGAATCAAACTATAATGATGCCCTACTACTATTCTCTATAGTGAATACTATAGGTGGTGCTCTAGATATTAGATGCCTATTCTTAATTGGTTGATTTTTTGGCTATGGTCTCCTATCTTGTTTGGGACATGGTGGATGCTAATAGGAGCTATAGATGGAGGTAATACTATGAAATCCAAAGTAAGTTGATGAATTGAATCTGATTCAGTCAATCCCAATTTCTTATTCAAACCTAAAACTATATAACATAAGTACCTAAAAGAGGACTTTTTTATATAATACATGCTCCAAGAGGGTTTGGTGAATCCCTTTAATAAATATATGTTGAATCTCTAAATCTATTGGTTTATATATCAATCATGACATATGAGTCTTGAATCATAAGATATAATCACTAACTGGATCTAAATAATTCTAATGCAATGTGGTAAGTTTCTCATATGTAACACAAGGGGCCATGTTTGTTATGTAGTATCTAAGAAATGCCTCCTCTAAGTCATCATATGTATTCAAGGAAGCAACAAGGAGGAGAAGAAAGAACCAATTTTTTGCATTATCCACTAATGTCTACTGGAACAACTTAAGTAGAATCAAAGGACTCGCATGAGATGACAAAGCCTTTTGAAAGGCTTAAAGGTGTACAAATGGATTTCCTATTCCATCAAATTGAGGCAGTGATGTTATCTAGAAATGTTTAGGCAATGAAGCTTTGACAAATGTCTTCAGAAGAGGGTTATCATGCAAGTCATGGGTATCCATCCAAGACTTATAAGCCTTATTTTCCAAAGTAAGGATATGTACTAAATTCACAAACTATATGCATTAAATAAATAATCTCTTCGTATGGTATATTAGTATATTTAGGTGGTTCATTTAAATGTTGAATTTAATCATTTATTTTAGCCATGGGAATGTTACACTTAGTAATTGGATCATAGAGAGGGGGTGTGATCACTTGAACCTTAGTAGAGGGATGCAAGCTACCATTCTCTTTGGGTGTAGAGTGAGAAACATGTGCTACTATAGTAGGAGGTGGCTTAAGATATTCATTGGTATTTTTAGTATTTAGTGAATCACATTTTAATTGAATAGAATATGTGATGTTATCATTGACATATGCATCATTTGAAATATAATCATACATAGAAGTAGAAGCAACATTTTTTAATTCATTACGTTTGAGAGGATTGAGAGAAGAGTTAGAAGCATGAGATGCATTTTCTTCTTCACTATATGCATAATAGTCATTTTTATTCCATGCATTATCACAATTGAAATTTTGTTCATTTGAAAGAGGAGAAGTAGAAGTATCACTTTCATATTCACTCTCATTGTCATATTAATTTGGATTTTCACTATCATACTCATTATCACATACATTATCACTAGGGAGAGGGGTAAGAGACACTTTTTATTATTTTCTAATATGCAATAAATTGTCATGTGAAATTGGAATACTATATGAATCTATGTTATCCTTGAATGGAGTGCATATATTATTTTCATTTGCAATATGAGAAGTAAGATTAAGAGAGTTATCATTTAAACATTCTTTTATCATTATTTTAGATGACAAAGTAGAGTTAAGAACATGACATTGATCATTTTGAACTATGCATTGGAAATTTGATTCTAGGTTCAAATGCAAGAAAATTATCACCAATGAGAGGTTCACTTAGAATTGAATGATTAATTTTTACATTTATTGTATTGTGCATAGGAGAATGAGGTGAAAATTAACTTTCCCATTTATCAAAATTATTTTATTTGGAAGAGGGAAAAAATGAGATAGGTTTGAGAGAAGAAGATACAACTACTTTTTCTTCACTATCACTTTCATATGCATCATCATATTCCTCATTACAACAATATTAATTATCTTAATTATAAATGTAATCATTTTACACATTTTTGGCTAATGTTCAATTTTGAAAATTTGTCCATTCATTGTCATAATTATGAGAAAAATTTAGAAATTTATCTATAGGATGAGAGGAAAGAAGTGCCTTAGTGGCCATTTTATTAATTTCACCAAAGAGAGTATATAAAAGTAATATTAATAAAATAAATGAAATAATGACTAATAACATAGATATTTTGAAAATATTTTTGACACTCCAAACAATTTATAAAAATTACAGAATTTTTATCTAAAATTTGTAAGGGAGGAAGGCTTGGGGTTTGAGGACCTAGTTTGGAAATTTAGGGTTTTGGGTTGGAGTTTTAGAATTTTGAAATTTATTGCAATAATTTTATTTCTAAAATAAATTTGAATAAAATAAAATTACAAAAAAATATATAAAAATTAGAATTTTGAAATTGAAGTTTTACAAAAAAATATGAAGGAAAACCCTAGGGGTACCTAGGGTTTGAGATTTGTTCAAAGTAAGTTGGGTTCACCAAATGATTTAACTTATTTGGGAATAATAGTGTTTTATTCCTATTTTATTTAAGGGTCTAGAATAATAAATCAATACAGATTTGTGCAATTATTTGTCTTTTTCACTTTTCTAAAAATAGTAGTAAATAGGAAGATATATAACTTATCTAGAAATAGATTGAGATAACTGATGTAGATGCTAAAAATGATTTTACAAGACTAGGATACTTTCAAAAACCCAAATCTATATTTCATTTAGTGAAAGGATAGAAGCACCAAAATGGGACACTTTGGTATCCAATGTTGTAGTCCACTTCTAACACTATTGTACAAATCAATTTTTGATTCTGGATTCTGGTATGGTTTGGTTTTTGGGTCCTGTAAGTGTCTTTATTTCTCCATGATCTCTTGTAGGTGACTCTATATAACATGTTTTCTTATCAAAACCTAGGTCTATCTACACACATGAAACAATAAATATATCAAAATAAAAAAAAGGAAAAAATGGGTTAGGGGAAGTATGATTGCATGATCTAGAACCCCTATTGTCCTAATTGCTTCCTACATTATCCCTCAAAGCTAGGGTCTCAGATCAAATGTAGTTCTCCATTAGGGAAAATGCATAATCATTATGCATGGTAGATGTAAGAATGAAATTTTTCCTAGGCCCTTCCTTGATCAAGCATGAAAATCTATGTGTGATACAAAATTATGAACTATACTATTGACTAATTTTAATTAATTAGTGTGCCAAAGTATTAAATGCTAGATATAAAATTCTTTGTGAAGTCATTTTTATAAGAGACTCTTTATTTAGAATTTGGGAGCTTTATTCACACTCGCTAACATCAAAAAGGTAAAAAAACTTAAGGGAGGGGCTAAGAAAGGTTTGGACCCTATTAAATAAATAAAAATGATCATTGGGGCTCAAAATGCAAATGGACAAGAGCACCAAAAATAGAACATTTTTGTGTTTGATTCTAGTGCTCCTATCGTATAGGATCAGAACTTGGGGGTACATGATTGGCATGGGGAATACTATATACCTAAGGTGTAATGACTATTTAGAAGGTTTTGGATGATTGGTAATGAACAAAAAGGTGATAAACATAAGAAACAAGACCAAGATAAGCAAAATAGAGATATGACTAGTGTGAATAAGGCTCGTATTCTCTAATTAGAGTCTCCTATGAAGAGGATCATGAAAATATATGATATGTGTGGTTGTTTGACCAATTTAGGGTGTATACACCTCACCATGATGAATAGTGTATACCACTTCATCGATGAATAGTGACTTAGAAATAGTGTTACAAAATAGTGATTTCTTATTGTATAAACTCTTTAAACCTTGAACCAATCATTTTAGCCCAAATTAACATAATTTAGACTAAGAATTAAGTTCATAGGACTTAGTTTGGCCTAAATGACATGACTACTTTCCCATTTGATTAATTCACTCAATCTAAATGATGACATAGGGTATAATGATAACCCAAAAACACATTCTATAGTAACAAGTAGGTCCAAGTGATTCAAATTATCCTTAATTATCTTTACTATTAGATCATGTGTACCCTAAATCCTTAAACTTATAGGTCTTAAACCCCAAGACCTAAACCATAAACCCTATACCCTATATTTTAAACCCTAAACCAATTGGTTTAACATTAATTAACACCATTTATAGTAATAATTAGGTATATACATTACTTAATTTGGCCTGAATCACATTACTCATTATCCCAATTGACTAATTAGCTCAATATATAATGATGTGGGAGATAATTGAGCCCAAAAACATGGTGGACCCTATGTACACCCTAAATCATTTATAAATTAAACCTTAAGCTCTAAACCATAAACCCTAAACACTATACCCTGAATTGTAAACCATAAAGTTTCCCTATTTACTAATTGATTTAACCATAATTAACATCTTTTTTTACTAAGAATTAGTTTCACATAGCATAGAGAGATTAGTCCTTATATATACCCTTAAACCTAAACCCTATACCCTAATCCTAATCCCTAAACCCTAAAACATAAATTGTAAGACTTATGTCATAATTCCCTAATCCCTAAACCCTATGCACTAATTCCCTAATCCCTAATCCCTAATCTATATTAAGTAAATGCAATCACATTATTAAATAATGTGATTTCCTTATTCTTAATATAAATAAAAATCACTTCTTAACATCTATGTTTAACCTAAATCAAGTATTAAGAATAACACAATCACATTATTTTATAACATAATCACATTATATAATGTGATTATGCTATTCCATAACATGATCAGGTTATTCTTAATATAGACAAAACTTGATTTTCAATTTCTATTTTTAACCCAAATCAAGAATTTTGTCCCCACAAACATTCTCTACATACTTATGCAAGACTTGTGTACTTTTGACCCCACCTTTGAAAAGCTATCAATTGTCCTTCATGGGTGATAGATCACACTTGAGGAAGAGGAAGATTTTAAGGAAAAAACACTAGAGGAATTATAAGAGTTTTGAGAGAAACACAAGATATGAATGCAAAAAGTTTGTGGTAGAAAGGTCCAAACCCTAATCTTGATGAACCAAATGCCATAGATAATTAGCCAATTGAAAATAATGAAATAAACAATGTTAAAATTGACCATAATGAATTGAATAATGATGAAATTAACCATAGTAAAATGAATAATAATAAAATTAAAAATAATTAATTAGATAATGTTGGAAGTTTACATTTAAAGTTCAAAGTTTTTTATTTTGTTGATGATGAGTCTATGTATAATGCTTCACCCTCCATGAATGAATAAAATTTGATGGAAATAAATAATGATGAAATAAAAAATCAATAAAATCTCATGGAAAAGATATAATGAATAAATAAACAATGAAAAAAATGCCATCCCACCTTTAAATATTGAAAGTAATAATGATTTTGAAATACCCTCACAACAAATTTCACCTTTAATAACACTTCCAAGAATAGTGTGTAGAAAAAATAATTACTTATTTAAAGTCAAAGAAAATATTTTAGAAATAATGTATAACAAAATGTTTGATCGCCATTCAATAAGATCAACTCAACAAAATTGGGATAGTTTCTTTCATAATTTGAATTATGATAGTCAAAGATGTCAGTTATTTGTTTCATTGATAAAATTAATTAAGATGAGACTTATAATGCACACATTAGAACTAAGAACATCTAACATATATGGTGAAACTAATAATTATTTTTTAAATCTACATGATGCATATCATATTTTAGGCCCAAAATCATGCACCCAAGATTGTATTTCTACCTGGTATATACTTACAACTTGTACAATGGATAAATAGAGAAAAAATGAATGCTTTCAAAATCAAGCTAAACACTTAATATAAACAAAAAAATATTGATGAAAGCAATTGAAATATGTAAAAGACTTAATGAACCTAATACTAATGATCTTTAGGCATTCTCTGGTAGATTTTCACAAAAGGACAACTTTATAGTCAATGCTCTCAAAGAGTTACTCAAATATAAAGACAATACAAGAGTTTCACCTAATGCAAGAGATGTAGTGAAAAGAGATTTAATTATTGTAACTATGAACCGTATCTGAAAAATTTATTGGATATGACTAAAACATAATTTACTCTAAGTTTTTAGAAAAACATACACAAATTTCTATTTGTCAAAGATATTTTGAGATGGAAAAACCTTTTTAAGTAAAAATAAATCACACATGTGCCACTTGTTGTAGGAAACATGTTGAATTTTTAATGCACTATGACGGTTTTTTACATATTCATTGTACTTTGTATACTAAAAACATTTTTCAAGAGTGTGATATTGAATTTCCATCAAAATTAGTCAATAAATTTATTCCAACTATTATTTTCAAAAGACTAGATGGATAATTATTTTATAATAAATCATGTTTAGATGGAAATTGCAGCATTTATAATGGATTGCCAAAATTTAAAAATTGTATCCATAAGGAGATTACAAGTACAATTGGATAGGAATTAGTTGGTTTACGTAAATATAAATTAATGACTTATCAATTAAAAGATGTCAAAGTATCTAAAATGTGTGGGCTTAATAAATAAAAGATACCTATTTCCAAAAAAATTGTCAAATTTAGGGAGAAAATTATGAGTGTGCAAGACACACATACAGGGCTAGATGGTTGGATGAACATTTAAAGATAAGAAAGGATACATTTTAACTTAGTTCAATTGTTTCATTAGTTGAATTTTAAAAAAAAAACATTTAAACCCAAAATGGAAGTTCAATTGTAGTATTACAACTCATCATAAGTTACCATATTTGTGCATATAGCTTTCATACATGCACCTAATAGTATAGAGTAAAAATGCTAAATATTAAGTGAGTCCCATTTATATATCATCTATGACTGATCACATTGTTTAGAGTATATGCAAGGTTGTTTTTAGAAATTCTATGAAAATTTGAGTCAGAGGAACATTACTTTCAATCAACATTACATCTGGTTAGACAATTGCACATCATAATTCAAAAATGCATGGATGTTTTATTGGTTGAGTAAGATTCAAATTATCACTAGTGTAGAACACATTTTTAGTTTCACCGAGGTTGGCTATGGAAAAGGGGAGCATGACCATGCTGGAACATGTGTAAAAAGAGTTATTATAAGGGAACAATTGAAATTTGAAGAGGGTGCTAATTTGATAGATGCAAAAACTATGGTTAAATGGTGTAATGAGAACATGTGTCATGGTGTTCAACAAAATTATACTATTCATAGACATTTCTAGTTAGTGAAGGAAGAACACTTGGTAAAGTATGAGGATTTTATGACTCTAACGGGTTCAAGTGAGATCCACTCATTTCATATGAGACACTTGACATGTTTATGTTCTACATGTATGGACTCTATTTGTAATGAGTATGAGTCAAAAGAGTGGGTGGATGATTGGATTTTAAAACCTCTAGTTCCAATTAACACATATTAGGTTCCAATAACATTGTAACTTATAGATTTGACATTATCAAATGATGAATTTAACCATGTATCTGATCTTGTGTAGCTAGGTAGAATATTTTTGATTATGTATAATTTATTCTAATTATATATCTTCATAGTGTCACTAAAAATGGTTTTTTGTGATATAGGGCATGTTTTTGTAGTGATTACAGATGAAGACAATAAAGATGACATAAATTACTACTTGTGTCAATGTGTTGAGAGAAATAAAAAATTGAATTCCCTATTTATAGATGGATAAAACATTGACTATCCTACTAGGTTAGTAGTAGTCACTAAAACTTGGTTTCAATAATATCCTATAAAAAATGTATATCAATGGTTGTTTGAAGATTTTGAAACACACAAGAAGATACTACACTATTCAAATTTGATTCTTGCAATGAATATTCAATTTTAAAAATATCATGAGAGGCCATTACACAAGAAATTATGGAAAGTTTAGGAGTTAGACCTTGAATCTATGCTTAATAATATCAATGTTAGAACATATCCTAATGGTTCATTAGATTGAAATACAAAGGTATATTAAATTTTCAAATGTAGATGTAATCAATCTTACCAAATGTTTTTTATTTTATAGTCAGTACATATGATTTTTTTAATTACTTACAATTTTTTGTATGTTAGTGGTGTTAGATAAGCTTCCACCTTCATGTTTTTGGCACTTTTAGTAAATAATTTCTTATTATTGAATCTAAAATAATCTTGTTAAAAGTATTTAGCATTTGTCCTTGAAACGAGGTTGCCTTCAATGAAGGAAGTCATATAACGAGCATCATGGCTATTTGAAGTGATTGATGTGGTCAAATGCCTTCATGAGTTGACCTATATTTATGGATGGTGTTCTCCTTGATTGTGTTTTGGTCTTATCTCACCATGTAATTGCCTTAAATTCTTCACTTATTATTCAACCAACTTGTTTTCAACTCCCATGAAGTAGTTTCATCATTATAGGGTAGTTTAAAAGACCTTTAATGCTTATTTGACTCCATCAGATTACTATATGCTTGATCAAGGCATAGGGGTTAACATGTTTGATATTATTTAAATCATATTTACTAGGAGATCATGGTCTAAATATCTCCCCATTCATCATATATTCCTTTGTACCTACATGTAACTAATTGTCAACTCTCAATTTGCCACTTTCTCAATGCATTCACTAGCATCTTCATGATATTGAATGATTTTCAATGTAGGATAAACAATTATGTCCATTACTCAAATTTAATAATTTAAATTAAGTGTAGGAATATTTTTAAGTCTTATTACATCTTAAAATATGATAAAAAACCTCAAATTAGAGACATCTTTCCTTGGAGAGGCAAACTAGCTCCTCTTGATTCTTAACTATACCAATCCACCTCATTACAGTATCGAAGGTAGATAGTGTATGGATAAATATTCTCTTGATTAGTGATATTCATGTGGTTGGCACTGTTAGTAAATAATTCTATATTCTTCAAGTTAAGATAAACTAACTTTTTAAGTACTTAGTGTTTCTGTGCTCCTGAACAATAGTCGAAATACATTTTTGAGTGGATTTAAACATCATGGTGGTGTGGTCACGTATAGTTTGCTTATATATATGTAATAAAAGTGATTCATTTTCAAGTGGATGTTCCAGAGGGAAAAATGGTAGTTTTAGCTTAAGAAGTTGCTTATTCAGTGCCAAAAAGTTGTATTTTAGGACCCATCAATACAACTTATCTAATGGATTGATCTTGAAGGTTCCACCTGAGTGATATGGGGTGAAAATAGATGGATTAAATAGGTAGGGGAGGGATCTGATGGTTTATATAAATGAATTACAATTTTTGTTTTATGCATATTTGAAATTAGGTTTTAAAACTACATTTTTCTTATATTGGGAAGGGCATTCTTGAGGTTGGAATGGGTGGAGGGTTTTTAGATCAGGGCTAATGGGAGGTAAATAACATGTTACTATAAATTATACTCTCCCATATATGTGTTTTAAGTGTTAATTTTTGGTTAGGAAGCATCAAAACTAGAGTTCTATAACCAAAACTTAAACTTTGATAATATTTGTTATCAATGTTTTTGCATTCTTGAATGATAGTGAAAATGCACTTCCAGGTGGATTTGAACATTATGGTGGCATGATAACGTGTAATTTTCCTATATATATGTTATATAAATTATCAAGTGTATGTTCTATAGATAAAAATGGCAGTTAGAGCTCAAGAAGTTGCCTATTCAAAGCCAAAAAGTTACATTTTAAGACTCGTCACTGCAACTTGTCCAATAGATTGATATCAAAGTTTCCACCTGAGTGATCTAGGGTGAGATTAAATGGATTAAATATGTAAGTTATTGATCTAATAATTTTTGAAAATGGCGTACAAGTTTTGTTTTATGTGTGTTAAAACTTAGGCTAAAAAAACTACATTTTTCTTATATTGAGAAGGGCATTCTTGAGGTCAGAATGGGTGGTGGTTTTGTTTAGGTCGGGCCTAATGAGAGGTAAAAATCCTAGAATTGTATTTTATCCACCCATAAAACATGTTCATAGTTATATTTTATGGTCAATAATTATCATAATTAGAGTTATGCAACCATAACTTAAACTTTAATAACATTTGTTGTCAGTGTTTCCACACTCTTGAATGGTAGTGAAAATGTACTTCTAGGAGGATTTGAATGTAATGGTAGTGTGGTAACATGTAATTTTACTATATATATTTTATTTAAGTGATATTTTATTAATTTTAAGTCTTAGAGGTAGAAATGGCAGTTAGAGTTCAGGAAGTTGCTTATTCAATGCCAAAAGGATACATTTTAGGACCTGTCACCGTAACTTGTCCAACAGATTGCTCTCAAAATTTACACCTAACTAATATAATGTGTGATTAGAGGGATTAAAGAGGTAGGAAAAGGATTTTATGGTTCATGGAAATGAATTACAGGTTTCATTTTAGGTGTGTTTAAACCTAGGCTAAAAAATTACATTTTTTTGTATTGTGAAGGGCATTCTTGAGGCCAGAATGGGTGGTGGGTTTGTCAATCAAGCCTGATGGGAGGCCAAGTAATTGGTACTAGACATTATTATCCACATAGATGTGTTTACAGTGTCAATTTTGGTCAAGAATCATCAAAATCATAAATTTTCAACCATAACTTAAAACTTTGACAACATTTGGTGTTAATGTTTCTGTATTCTTGAAAGTGAAAATGCACTTTCAGGTGGATTTGAACATCATGGAAGTGTGATAAAATGTAATTTGAATATATATACATGATCAAAGTGATATATTATAAATTCAAGGTCCCGAAGGTAGAAATAGCAGTTGGAGCTCAATAAGTTGCCTATTTAATGCCAAAAAGTTATATTTTTAGACCCATCACTGCAACTTGTCTAATTGATTGCTCTCGAAGGTTCCACCTAAGTGATATGGGGTGTAATTAGAGAGATTAAATAGGTATGGGAGGGATCTTATGGTTCATGTAAATTACTTTCAATTTTAATTTTATTTGTGTTTAAACTTAGGCTAATAAATACATTTTTCTTGTATTGGGAAGGGTGTTCTTTAGGCCAAAATGGGTAGTGGGTTTGTGAATTGGGCCTAATGGGAGGCTAAGAACCTAGTATTAGACATTATATACCCCTTATACATGTTGTAATTTCTAGGTTTTATTCAAGATGAGGTATTTTTATATTGACACTTTACCTCGAACTAGTAGTTTTTGCTTTCACTTATTGTTAATCTTTGTATGGTTAAATGGAAATTGATTATTATTTTTTAAATGATGAAAGGAATATGTGGGTAGCATATTAAATTTTATATTTTAAAGTATATATAAAAGTTTTTAATTCCAAATAATCAATCAAACTCTTTCCATAGGACTATAGTAAATTGTATCTTCATGATTATTATTCCTCAAACCACCTTTACTTAAGGGTGAAACTACCCTTCTATCTGCCTGTAACCACTCAATCCTCCACACAATTTTCCATATTATTGATCCATCTATACATATTTCATAAAACTCATACCTAATATAACTCATCATACTTCCCCTACTCTCCTAAACTACACACCCCCATACAAGTCTCTCTCACTCTCCCCCTTTTCTCACACACTTTCGCATGAAAGTGTATTTTAAGTGTTCAAAGTGATTTGGAGGATAGATTAAGTTTGTGATATTTTCAAATATTAGTTGTCAAATATAAATTTTAGGAGGCCTAAAAACCTTAAGGGAAAGGACTATAAATCAATATAACTATTAATGGCCATTAACTTAGGTCTAGAGACCTCAATGGGGAGTTGAATTACGTCAGGAGTGAGGTATTAAAAGTGCTAAAGGAGTGAGGTGTTGAGCAGTCAGAAACTAGTCTAAAGAACATGCATTAGGCATATTAGGCCAAATAAACTTTAAAGGGAAAAAGTTCAAGAAAGTGCAAAGGATTGTGGAGGCCTTTGAAATTAGATTGAGTGGGTTGAATGAAAGTTGGATAGATGGGTATAAGAGCTAGAGGAAGTGTTCTTGAAATTATTAAAGAAGAGGAAGGCATATAGGAAAAACAAAGCCTAAGAATGTATAGTGAGAGAGTGTGAAGAGTGAATGACAAAATGGGTATGTTGGAGGATAGTAAAGGTGATGCAGAAGCATCATCAAATACATGTAGAATCTATGTTGATAGTAGTCTTAGGTAATTATTAAGACCTATAAACTAGGCTAGTTTAGTAAGTTTAATTGGAATGAGTAAGATAAAATCTAAGAAATTTTATTAAATTAATAAGATTGGTTTATAATATAATAAAGTGATAATCCTCACTCCTAATGAGGAAGAATCATACAATACCAACCAAAGAGCTTATCAGGAAAAAAATATCATTTTTGAAGAGGTTAGAGTATATGTTGTAGGTTTGTCTCAGTGGAGAAGACTATGTAAATGATTTATTGTTACAAATAATAAATGTTTATGATTCTTATTTTATGTTTTCCATTGTATTATCCTTTTATAATATAATTCTAATCCTTTCATATTGACTACAAGCTTAAATCTCAATTATATTCGTGAAACCCTCAAGAATTCTATATTTTTACTATTACAATCATTTTTAGAGGTTTATTTACATGTGTAAATTATTATATGAACTAAATTGGAGTATTATAATAGTTAATTAAGTTTTTTAATACCAATAAACATGTTTTATATCATATAAAATCCTAATGAGCTCTATGAACTATCAATAACTAGCTCTCAGCTTGTAGAAATTCTGAGCAAATCCAAAGTAAAGGTTTCATGAGTAAAACACCTTTACAACTCAAATGATTAAAAAATAATGCATAAAAATTTGTGAGAATTTTTTTAATGGATCTTATAACTTATTACAAGTATCATTGTTTTGACAAGAGGTTTGAAATTTTGCGTATAGAGGGTTATTTTTCTGTACACCTATAAAATATCATTTTTGAGAAAGTTGTGTATAAGGTAAGATGAGTTTTTAGTTTATTTGAGTTTTGAAAATTGGGTAAGGGTTGGAAAATGTTATAATTTATAAAATAATACTATAAATATAATTTTTAAGAGCTAAAAACTCTATTATGAAAAATTGACCTATTGGAGTAACAACTATGTCTAGAGACTTAAAAACTTAAAAAGGTAGAATTTGAGAATGAAATATCAATCTCTTAAAGACCTATAGTTGGTTGATTTATTGTAATTTTTTAAACCTCTATAAATCCTTTATTTTTCATAATACCAATAAAAAGTGTCTTAAAGAATAATTGTTTAAAGAAAGGAGAGCAGATCTAAGAGATTAGTGACTAGTTAAGAGTAGACCTAATGAGTAATTGACTAGTTTAAAAGAAGATTGTTTGAGAGTGCATTTTGAATCAAGAAGAGAAAAAGAGTGGATAAGTGAGTTTGGAATTCTTCATTATCTTAGAACATATGAATAGTAATTTCATATCCTTCTTAAGCATAGAAGATCAAACTATGGATTAGGTGGTATTAGGGGATGATAAAAGGTTTTGGCCAAAGATGGATCATTGACTCATGAGTGAATATTTTATTTCAAGTCAGTAAGGTTGCATTTTATTATAATAAAGATATTATAGTCAAGTTCAAGTATAAGTTCATATTTCAAGTTTAGCAAAGATAAAGTTTCAAAGAGGAAGAAGTATACCATGTACACGGTCACCAAAAGAAGTTGAGTACAAAAGAGGTATTGATAGAGATTACTCGAGAGTTGAGGGAAAATATTAAGGAAAAATAATCATAAAAGGCATACAAGTAGTAGTCCTAGTTTCAAGAAAAGCTAGCCAAAAAGGTATCAGATCTAACTGAAGGTGAAATATCAAGTTTATAGGTATAGGTATTAGTTTGAGAAATTTGCAAGGATTTATGAATGATTTTATGTCTCTACATTATACAAGTATGAACATGATTAGGTATGGGCCTTAAGTGAACTCAAATTATGCTAATGATCAATTTAAAAGTTATAAATGGGTGATGATAAATGCAAAATAGATAAGAGTGTCATCAGTTGTTTCTACTAGATGCAAACAAATAAAAACTTTAATTTAAAAAAATATGGGAGATAAGAGATTTATAACATTGAAAAAAAAAATTTAGTTCTCATTTTTGTACAACATTAAATATGAGATTCAATAGATAATAGTTTGAAAGATCAAAATAACACTATAAAATAACATTTTAAATTAAAACTAAATATAAATTAGATAGATTAACATAATTCATATGAAAACTCCAAAAAAATCATATAGGCACATGTACAATGTCAATAATGCATAGATTTGCATGATAGACATATAAAAAATTACAACATCTACCAACATAGTATCTAACATCAGGTAAATGTCATATATGCATATACAATGCCAAAAATGCATACATTGCCATAGAGGCATAACAAAAAATCACATCTCATGTAAGACATTCTAATCATCAAATAGCTTCCCTCTCTTTACCTTCCTTGAAGAAGACTCTCCCTGGGATGCCTTACTGGTAGATGGAGATCCCTTTAGTGCCTTGGATTTCTCTAAGGTTTAATTGTGGGTCCTATATTCATATCTTGCTTATAGCTAAACTTGTTCAAAATCAAGTATAATTACAAAATTAACATAAAATACATTCAACCACTTGTTAAGAAATTAATTTTAAACTAGAATAAAAAATCATTTGAACATGCACTTATTATAAGCTCATGGTCTTGCTCAATCTATTTATTATGCTTAAATGAGTTAGTGGTAGGTTCAACTATTTGAATAGGCATATAAAATAGGGAAGAAACATGTAAAGTTTCCCTAATAATCATATGATTAGGACTATCAGATGTCATGGGACAACCCTACATACACAATAAATTCATATAAATTATATTTTCCCCAAGTATGTAGTAAAATTATTAAAACAAGTCTATTTTTACAATTCAATATTACAAGTTAATATATACCTATGTTAGCACCTGTTCGGATGACATTATAAAAATGATGCCTATGTCTATCTCAACTCACAGTGATGGAGAGTGCCTACTTGAGCCATCAATTGAATGTAAACAAGGTCTCACTTAATTTTATATAAAGTATCAAAGATATATCTGGAAAAGTTTTCTCCTTTATTAAACCAAGAGTGTATTTAATACCACTGTACTTGAATTTTAAGATCCTTGATAGATAAATTTAATTTAAAATTACAAGGAAAATATACATGACTAAATGTACATAGGGCATAATATTAACTCAAAATTTTACCTCTATATAAGTAAAAAGTGTCATCCTAATAGAGACAGATGCAATAGTGGATGAGCCAACAGTTGGATCTAAAAATGTAAAAAATGGCTACGTTAAATCAAATACTATAAATTTTGATTATGATGATGAAGGCATTATCACATCCTCAGACATAAAAATGACATATATATTATTCAATTTATATTTAAATTAATTGTTAGCAAAATTAAGTTTACAAATATAACTTAAATTTATTATGACATTTATATAAAATATACTTACATTTGTGTAGTGGGTGATGTCTGCACACCAAATGTGTATGCTAAAAACCCATAAATCATTAGTATATTATCCAAGCCCTCTAAAACACCAAAACCACCATCATCAGAAGGTCTAGTTCGTATAGCTCCACAAGATCTGCAAGGGTGGGTTTGGGTATGCACACTAGGTAGCATATCTCTAGCATTAATCTATGAGAGCCTATTCATATGTTGAATGAGTATATCAATGAGTGAAATACATGCATAAAGAGTGTCGATATCCATGACCTAATTACTATATAGAGGATATTAGGTTCAAGTGACTTTTGGATACAGATCCTTGTAGGTTGATTAGGTGTATGATGTGCACCTAGTTTATCCTATGTAGATCATTTCCCTTGGCCTTAAAACTCACTATAATAAAAATAGTTTAGAATCTCATTGAGGATAAAATCACCATAATGTTTTCTTAAAAAATACAATGGGACCTCTTGGTTATTATATTATAGATAATCAAACACCATCCACCATCCACCATCAGTCTCAAAAACTGGGTATGATTAAATTATGTTGACAACCATGGATTGGAAAATATTTAGCAGTTACTAGAAATAGTGAATTGGTGGTTGGGTAAATGAATAAGGCACAAATGGAAGATTTTGATATGTATTTATTCTTCAACTCACATGCTAACAATTTGTCAACATAATAATCCCTACAACTATCCTGATATAAAGCCCATATGTCAATTTAACTCATTATAGAGTCAATTTGACCAAATAATGTCTCTAGGGAATTGGCTAGATAGGTGCAATGGGTGTTGGTGTAAATGGGATCCCTCATTCTCCCAATTAATTATTCAATTTCAATTTTATTTTCTAAAATGTGCTTAACTAGACTCTTCTGAGTGCCTGGGGGATTTTGTGGAATTATAAGAAGGTTAGGTGGAGGGTTAGGAGAGTTAGGAAAATGAATGGGAGGGTTAATAAGATGAGTTATTCAAAACAAATAAATTAATAATTAAACAATGAAAATAACAAAAAAAAATATAAATTTAGGGTTAAAAGGTGTAGATTTTTAGCACTTACCTTTTTTACATGGTAGCATCATTAATTAATAGCTTCTTGGGAGGAATTGAGGCAAGGTTTAGCCTCACTAAGGAAAAACATGATCACAGAGTGGAGGAGAGTGAGGGAAAAGAAAGAATGTGAATACAAAATGAGGAAATTTTGCATTTGGGTTTGGTTTTTAGTTTTTTAGGTGACACAAGGAACGTGATTACATTATTGATGAATTCACATTATTTTTTTTAAATAATGTAATCCTATTATTAACGTGGTCACATTATTAATGTGATCACATTATTAATATGATTGTGTTATTTAATAATGTAATCACATTATGAATTGGTAATTAATGAGACATAATTTAAATAACATAATTGTACTATTTCAATAACACAATCATGTTATTGAATAATGTAATCATGTTATGATAAATGTCTATGAAATTGTCCCCCAACTCCATGCACATACACAATATGTCAATGATATTCCTCTCATGGAAAAAAAGTAATTTGTAAAGCAAAAAGATAACATTCCATAATAAAATTTATGCATAGACACCCAGATGTGGAACACAACCCTTATTATCATGTGTTATTCCTAATTTGACTTATTTGGAAAACTTGTACGATTTTAGCCCATTTCTAGGATGACCTCAACTATTAGAGTAGGTTTTTTACCTTTGCTCATGTTACCTAAGTTATTTATTTAGTTAAGCATTATATAATTTTTCCACCCACCTAGGTGTAAATATTAAATGTTTTATATTTAGGTATAATGGGTTTTTATCCTTAAATTATCTCTTAGCTTAATCTTATGGCTATGATGGATCTTCCTTACCTATATGCAAGGTATTTTCATTGTACTTAATGAAGTTCTAGAGATATATTATAATATATTGTTCTTTGTTCTACATATTTATTTGTAAATTCTATGCTTTCAAATCCTCATTTTGATGTTTTAATATTAACAATTGAGATCTTTCTAGCTTGGAACACTTTGTCTTTTATTCTTTTCATGGTATCAAAGTGATAGGTATTTCAGCCATCCATTTATAATTTTGTTGTAAGTTTTTGTATTTAGACAAAAAAATGGAAAACACCATTAGATTGGGAAGATGTCAAAACCCTATGATCGACTGTAAACATGACCTATTTTTTTGACATGTCATCTTTACTATTTTTGGAAGGTTTGAAGGCATTTTTATCAGATTTCATACACATCCATACCATCTGGTGGTAGAAGAATAAAATATTTTCTAGGTTTTTCAAATATTTAGTGGGTCTTTATTGTGTTTGGAGAAAACATTACCATTTTTTATATATCTAATGTTGTGTGTGCATGTTTGGTATTTTGGCATGTTATCTAGGTCTAGTGTTTTGGAGTACTATTTAATTAGGCATCAGATGATGCTTTCTAGTTATGACCTGTTGGTTCCTCCATATGATGTTTATTTGGTATATCATGGATGTTAGGTCATCATTGTAGTCTTTCTTTAGCTGATTATGGTTTTTGATTTAGACACATTATCTTTTGCTAGCAACCTATTGATTTATGTGAACCCAACTAACTTGTTTTACCTTAGAATTTGAATCATGTTGACCAATTTTTTTTTGGTTATATGACTATTGGCCTTATTTTTACATAATTAAATTGGTTATCCTAATTTTTTGTTGTTCTTTAACTCTCATATTGAATCCATCCTTAGGTTTGCACACAATGACATCTAGGAACACATCAAATTCAATCAAGTGAAAGGCACATTAATTCATGGTATTTTTGAGGTGATGTCACTCCCAAATCAATCAAGTAAATTAGGAGGGGGAGTTTTCATCCTTACCCTTATTCCTTGGTCAGATGAAAATTAAACCCTTGGTCATATCCAACCTAGGGGGCTTAAATTTTTCATAAAAAGTCTAGTCAAATATTTTGTAAGCCCATTTTAAAAACTTTCTCTAAGATTTTTTTTCAATAATTTAAAGTTTGCATTTTTTATTTGGCCCATTTATGATGGGAAATTTTTAATAATTATAAATTTTGATTGGGAACTCAAAACTTAGTGCCATTTTTTTCAAAAGTGTATGTTTTTTATGCTCGATCTATTGGTGTCATTTATCTTGTAAATTCACTAAATTATAAAGTGTCAAATTTGGAGGGGTCTAAAAAAATATTTTTTGGGGGAGGGGGTTGTATTGGTGCTGATTTGAGTACCCTTTTTGCATTCTACTACTCTTTGGTATTTTTTTAGGATGGATTCTTTTTATTCATTAGATCGGTGTGATCCATGAACAACACATAACTACCACACATGGATACTAATAATGTAAAAAAATATTCAACTCAAAGGATTATGGGACTTAATGGCTAAATTACAAGTAATGTTCATTAGAGAATATGATAAATTTTAGCACCAATGCAAATTATATATGTATGGGTTTGATAGGAAATTATGTAAGTGATGGTATTTTTTTATTTGGAAGAATGTGATTCTCCTTTAAAAATATGGACCAAATTGAAGGGTTTATTTAGTAAGGTGGTTCACATGCGATCCATACATCTTGAAGTAGAGATCAATTAACTCAATATTTAAGACTTTCCATCCATTGTAGACTATCTTACTAAGTTCAAACACTTGTTGACACAATTGAAGGGGAATGGAAGAGATAAAAAAATGAATAGTGTGTTTACCTAATTTTGTCCAAGTTGAAAGATCTATTCTAAATTTTTGCTTCTACTTTTTTCTCTATCATGGATGCCTTCGGTGCCACATTAAAAATGCCTAATTTAGTGTTGTTTTGTGAAAGACTTACTATGGAAGAATCCAAATTGTCTAACCTTGAGTCTTTTACATCTCAAAAGGCATTAGTAGCTTCTAATCCTAAGGGCAAGGGAAAATAAAAAAAGTAAACATAAAACCACTCATCCATCTCAAATAACTAGTAAACCTAAAGATAATAATGCTAAACCCAAGGAGTCTTCTAAATCCAATAATAAGTCTAGCATTTCATGCTCCTTTTATGGGGGGATTGATCATGTAGAAACTAGGTGTTAGAAGAGAATGCAAGACTTAGAGGATGGATTCATAAAACACAAGATCTCTATCTCCACTCCACCTCCTTATAATGAGCATGATAAAGCACTTAATTTTTTTGGGAGATTTTAGACATTTATTACAGATAATTGGGTTATATATTATTGTGATTCTCACCACATAACTTCTTATAAGGAGTTTTTTATATATCTTAGTTTGAGTTCTACTTCTAAAATTGAGGTTGGATTTTTTTTTAAGGGAATGGTGACATACAAATTATTGGTGTCCATATAAATGATGCACTATATGTTCATAACATCACTAAAAATTTGCTTTCCATTTATGAAATTTGTCATTCTGGTCAGGTTAATATAATGACTTTCACACCATAAGTGGCTAAAATTTGAACCTTGTTAGAGCCTCATTCACTTTTTGTACAAGGTGTTGTCACTCATACATCCTAAATATATCACTTTAAGGTTTTTGATGAATATATTCTATGGGGATATGTTTGGTTTGTCATGTCTATTATGAAATTAAGCTTTGTCATGATATATTTGGACATTTTAATTATAAATATTTGAAAGAGTTGAGAATTCATGATATGATATATGGTATTCCTATTAGGTTGTGGAGCTAAAAGCTTCAACCCTTTGCAAACTGAAGGAACAATGGTTGCTGAGATCCAGGAGAACCGGCGTCAGCAGCAGGACCGACGTCGGTAGAGACCAGTGTAGAAGGCCACCGGTGACGGCAGGAAGTCGGCCGACGTCGATAGAACCAGACAAGCAGGGACTGACGTCGATCGCCTGTGTGTTCTAGAACTGCTCGTTTCACAGACAGTTAGTTAAGTGAATGAAGAGTTTGCATGTTGAGACCAGTTAGAGTCTTGGGCTACGAGGATAATTGTCTAAATTAAGAGTCTAAGTTATTGTTTGAGTTAGGGATCTATTTATAGACCCATTGGCATGTATTGTTAATGTATGAGATAAAAAGGAAGAGTTCCTTCTAGTTGTAAGATCTGTGAGTTGTAGGTTGTTACAAGCTCATTAGGGATCTACATGTAAGTTTGGTCTTTGAATTGTAGGTTGCAGGTTCATGAGAGATCAACTTGAAGTGCTATAGAGTGCTTAATGTACCGGCAGGGTTATTACTGACTGGTTGGTGAGGTGAACACCAATTCTGTGTGTGAGTTGGTTGTTGGGACCATTTTTTGTGTAGGAGAGTGTGTGTGAGAAGAATTACTGTACACTTGAGGTGTGGTGAATCTCTATAAGGTGAAAGAGTGTGGCGGCTCTTTGTTGTATTCTTTTCTGTATAGTGTTAATACAAGATAGTGTATTGTCTCTCATATTCTGTGTTATTGGTGAATTCTAGTTACTTGTGTTTCTGGTTATTTTTGCATATTCAATTGCTTATATTTGGTAATCATACTTTGCTCTTTCTGAGGAGCAAGATCCTAACAGGTGGAATTAGAACAGGTGTGTTTGTTCTTGGATTTACCTCCACCTTTACCTAATAAGTGGTATCAGAGCCTTGGTTGTAGGTTCAAAAGCTGATACCTAACAAGTGGTATCAGAGCTTTTGGTTGGGATACTAATAGATTGGTGTAGATCTGGGTAGTGTGTTTTGATTACAGGTTACTCACAGGGTTTCTGTTTGAGTGGGAGTTGAGCAATGGCAAAAAATAGTCAACTATGAATGGAAAAGTTTAATGGCAAGAACTACCAATTATGGAGGATGCAGATTGAGGACTATCTGTATCAGAAAGATTTGTACTTACCGTTGGGTGGGGTTGCTAGCAAACCCTTGGATATGAAAGATGAAGAATGGGAGGTTCTTGATCGGAAGGCTCTGGGATCTGTTAGATTGAGTCTTGAATCATCTATGATTTCCAGCTTATCACAGTGTAAGACAATGGTGGAGTTGATGAAATCTTTGGCAAATTTGTATGAAAAACCCTCGGCTTCTAATAAGGTATTTCTTATGAAGCGTTTATTTAATTTGCAAATGTTGGAAGGTGGATCTGTTCATAGCCATCTTAGTGATTTCCATGGTTTGGTAAACTAGTTAAGTTTAGTCAATATTGTATTTGATGATGAAATTAGAGCTCTCTTAATCTTGTGTTCATTACCTGAAAGTTGGGAAGGTTTGGTAATGGCAGTTTCTAATACTGTGTCTCCTTCAAAAGTCTTAAAAGTGGATGATGTTGTGAGTGTGATCTTGAACGAAGAGATACACAAGAAAAGCACAGGTGAATCATCTGGAGATGCTTTGAGTGTTGAAGGAAGAGGAAGGCCAAGAGAGAAGATAGAGCGTGGGAGATCAAGGTCGAAGATGGGCAAGAGATCCAAGTCCAGGTATGGCAGAATAACCTGCTGGAAATGTGGAAAGCAAGGGCACTTAAAGAGAGATTGCAGATCGGGTGAAGATTAGCATGAAGGACATGGAGAAGAAGCAGATGTTGCGGGTTACGTTGCACAAGATGCTCTGGTATGTTCTTTGGATAAAGTAGAATCTTGGGTATTAGATTTTGGTGCCTCTTTTCATGCATCCCCACATAGGGAATTTTTTCATGAGTATGTCCAGGGAGACTTTGGAGAAATTTGTGTAGGGGATGGTAAGCCTTGTCAGATTGTTGGCAAAGGCAAAGTGAAGCTGAAATTGCAGACAGGTGACACATGGGTGTTAAAGGAGGTCATGCATGTCCCAGTTCTGAAGCGAAATCTGATTTCTATTAGAAGTTTGGGTGAAGAGGGTTGCACAGTAACTCTCACAGTGGACTCTTGGAAGGTAACCAAGGGTACACTTGTTGTAGCTAGAGGTAAGAAAGTAGGTACACTTTATCTATCTACTTATTTTACTGATTCTCTTTCTGGGTTATCTACTTTAGCTGTAGATTCGGAGATGTGGCTTAATAGGCTTGGTCACATAGATAAGAAGGAGATGCTGGTTCTTGAGTCAAAGAGTATGCTTTCAGATTTGGAAGGCATGGATCGTGGTTTCTGTATGCAGAAGAAGAAGGTGAGGTTTCTTGAGGAATCTGATGTTAGTGACAAGAATAGGAAAGCCTTGGTTTTTAAGGAGAAAGTGACGGACAGAGTTTAGCACAAGGTGGAGAGGAATTCTGAGCAGAGCAAGGGTGATTTGGACAAGGGTTTGATCCAAAAGGAGCTCACGAGAAAAATTCAGGTCTCACAAGAAAAACACAGAGACCGACGTCGGCATGAAAACCGACGTCAGTGTCTAGACAGGGACCGACGTCGGCTATGTGCAGCCCGACGTCGATGATGCGGGGCAGACAGAGACCGGTGTCGGCCAGGGGAAACTGACGTCGGCAGGGAGGCAGTCGCAGGGAACCGACATCGATCGGCTATAGACTGAGATGTGACCGACATCGGTCACTAAGACGAATTTTGGGTGGACAGCAAGCTGTCATGGAGTCTCAAGCGCCCATATGGAGGACTGAAGGTGTAAGTAAGTTCTTAAATTCATCATTTCCCTTCTTTACACTACTTGTTGCTCACTTATGGCATAGAACCAGGAAGTTGTTAAAGAAGCAGAACAGGTAGATCCAGGAAACAGTGGGAGCTAGGCATGAATGAGGATGTGATTCCTTGGAAGAGAACCAAATAGGTGTTTTGGGTAGAGTGGCCAGCTGGAAGTAAGCACTAAGAGACGAATGGATGTTAAGGATAAAGAAGAGCGGAAATGGATACGTGAGATGGAAGATCAGGGTATATGGTCTTGTATGAGCTGCAGGGCAATGGAGGTTTGATCATTGTGTTTCTCTTTACCAGGTTGGATAATATTAGCTACATTATCCTATTTTCTGTATGATGTGCTTGTTGCAGGGTTACATATACAGGTATTGCTAAACTAAAGGTAAAGCTAGTTCAGGTGTTTGTCATGGAGAATCTGGGAGCAGCAAGATTCTTTGGCAAGAGTGTGTTCTAGAGACATGGAAGGTCATATGTTGACTTTGTCTCAGGATGATTGTGTGAAACCAGTTAGCACGTCGATGGTTAGACAGTTCACAGAACAGGTGTCTTGATTCACATAATGAGGTTGAGTGCGTGGTATGTACTAAACCTGAGTTTTCCCAAGTAGTGGGAGTTGTCACAAGTTAGGAGCCAATTCGGGAGAGAACCATTGGAGGGCAGTTCAGTGGATTCTTATAGGGACTAGTAGCAAGTGCACATGCTATGCAAGTTTAGGTGATTTTCTACATGGTTGTAGATGTGGATGTGGTAGGTGATTTGGATGACAGGTTTTACACCATGGATTTTGTGGTGGTTGGTCTTCAAGGGTGATTTTGAAGATGGATACATAGCTAAGGGAACAAACTAGATGGTGTACAGGTACAGGTACAGGTTGCAGCTGTTTATCTCCAAGTGGGAGATTGTTAGGTTGTGGAGCTAAAAGCTTTAACCCTTTGCAAACTGAAGGAACAATGGTTGCTGAGATCTAGGAGAACCGGCGTCGGCAGCAGGACCGATGTCGATAGAGACTAGTGTAAAAGGCCACCGGCGACGGCAGGAAGTCGGCCGACATCGACAGAACCAGACAAGCAGGGACCGACGTCGGTCGCCTGTGTGTTCCAGAACTGCTCGTTTCACGGACAGTTAGTTAAGTGAATGAAGAATTTGCATGTTGAGACCAGTTAGAGTCTTGGGTTGTGAGGATAATTGTCTAAATTAAGAGTCTAAGTTATTGTTTGAGTTAGGGATCTATTTATAGACCCATTGGCATGTATTGTTAATGTATGAGATAGAAAGGAAGAGTTCCTTCTAGTTGTAAGATCTGTGAGTTGCAGGTTGTTGCAAGCTCATTGGGGATCTACATGTAAGTTTGGTCTTTGAATTGTAGGTTACGGGTTCATGAGAGATCAGCTTGAAGTGCTATAGAGTGCTTGATGTACCAACAGGGTTATTACTGACTGGTTGGTGAGGTGAACACCAATTCTGTGTGTGAGTTGGTTGTTAGGACCGTTTTTTGTGTAGGAGAGTGTGTGTGAGAAGAATTACTGTACACTTGAGGTGTGGTGAATCTCTGTAAGGTGAAAGAGTGTGGCGGCTCTTTGTTGTATTCTTTTCTGTATAGTGTTAATACAAGATAGTGTATTGTCTCTCATATTCTGTGCTATTGGTGAATTCTAGTTACTTGTGTTTCTAGTTATTTTCGCATATTCAATTGCTTATATTTGGTAATCATACTGTGCTCTTTCTGAGGAGCAAGATCCTAATAGGTGGAATTAGAACAAGTGTGTTTGTTCTTGGATTTACCTCCACCTTTACCTAACAATTCTTAGAGTTTATTGTATTTATGGAAATTTACCTAGATATGAATTAGAAAAACAACACCAATATCCATTTCTTAAGGGTATGTCCAAGAGACTTCATCACCACTTGATTTAGTGCATAATGACTTGATGGTCTTCCTATAGTTTATTGTATTGATGGAATTTTCCCTAGATATGAATTAGAAAAACAACAAAAATATCCATTTCCTAAGGGTATGTCCAAGTGACTTCATAACCACTTGAGTTTATGCATAGTGACTTGATGGTTTTTACTACTCCTTCATTCAATGGAGCTAAGTGTGCACTTACATTTATTGAGGCATACTTATGTTTATTTTCTCAAGTACAAGAGTGATTTTTTACACACTTTAAAGTCTTCAAGGCTTTATTTGAGAATCCATATTTTAATTTCATAAAGAATCTTTTCACTGGTAATGGGGGGAGTACTTCAATAAAGATTTTTCTGATTTTTGGTATCTCATGGAATTGTTCATCAAAATTTTGTTCCTCATACTCCATAAAATAATGGCCTAAAAAAAAAGAACTAAATCTTAAAGGAGAAGACTAACTGCATGATGCATTCTCAATATTCACCTCTTGTATACTAGGTAAAAGTAGTTAGTTATATAAAATAAATCTAGAATCATACACCAATAAAGCACTTAATCATTTGATTCTAGAGGAGGCTTGGTCTAGAACCAAGCCTAATGTCTCTTTTTTTTAGTTTTTGGTATTCATGCTTGGTATTTTGTACGAAAGAATAAAATGAAATCCTTGGATAAGAAGAGAAAACCCTTGATCTTTGTAGGGTATTGTGAGGACATGAGAGCTTATCAACTTTTGGATCTTGATACTCATGATATTATTTTTTGAACACATATTAAATTTTATGAATGATTATCTTCTCATGATTCTTCATCTTTTTCCATGTCTTCTTATTTTTATTTACTCCCATCCTTTGGTGATTCTTCACTTCATCTTTAGGATCCCTTTTTTGAAGATTCAATTTATGAGGCCACTAAGGAGGTTATGGATGAAGACTTAGATAATGATCATATTCCAACTACACCTAAGGGGGCTCATAGTATAGTTTCTAAGGTAACACCTTTCATAAAGGATCTTCCACCCATTAGACATCATCATGTACATTCTATAGGTTATGGACTTTTGTGTCAGGTATATTCTAGGGATCCAAAGTCTTTTTCATATGCTCATGAGATATAAGAGTGGGTTGATGCGATGATATATGATTATTCTTGTTTGATGAATAATCATCCATGGTATATCATCTCTTTTCCTAAGGGAATAATTTTGGTTAGATGTGTTGGAGTAATCCAAGATATCTTTAGATGTGTTGGATTAATCCAAGATATATAACAAGCCATAAAACACATGAAACCTTGAAGTAGGTGAGATCTAAAAATATAAATAAAAGAGAGATCCATAAAGCATTAATATATTCATTAGTCAAAAGAGGAAAGAGAAGGGTACATATAGGGTGAGATTAGGCATTGAAAGGTGATAAACCTAACTCAATAATAAAATCATTTAAAGTGTATTTCCCTAATGAACCTAAATAACTAACCTAAGTAAGATGACTAAAGATAGTTTAGATAAAACAAAATAGAAAATAAAATACACCAACACCATCCTAAAGTATATATTGGGTGGGTAAGAGAATTAGGTCCTGATAATGAGGTACCCAATAGAAAACAACTATCATAAATCAAATAAAAGGAGAAAATCATCCCTAAAAGAGAGCTAAGTGAGAAACTGTGCATGCTCTAAAGACATCAAACATAGTCATGAATGCATTCACAAGTGAGAGGAAATAGGGTAAATAGAGAATATAACTAATAAGTTCCCATAGAAGATGTTGAATCTACCTATAATATAAATTTCCAAATTTTCAAGGTTGATGATGAGATATTTTACCTAAAGACTGAAGAAGTTTCATCTGCATCAAACAATGTTTCTTCCTCTTGCCAGAAGAAGAACAAAAATTGTGTGGTGGAAGTATTCCCATTTAAAAATGAAAGACAAAGGAGGAAATAATATAAATAACTCTAAATAAGGTCCAAAATCTATGTGTTGCATAGGCCTAACAAGATCATGCACAATAACTATAAGTAATACCACTAAAGTAAACTTGTCAAAAGTAGGTGAAGTGAAGATTGGATCACCATGGAATAATGAATGATCCACCAAGTGCCTGATGGATCTCCAAAAAAGGTGTAGTTCCTATATAAGGAACTATTCTCCTCATGCATAATAAGAGGGATAATTCTCTATGCAATGAGGGTGTAATGAAAGTAGAGACTATGAATTATTACAAAATTCCTTGTAACTATATAGTAGACTGCTTGATGTTTGATAAGTCTTAAATCAATATACCTATACCCTATAATATTTTAAATGGACCAGAGGTAATGGATCAAAGAATAACTCCTCAATATTTGGAAGGAGATAAGGATATGGTGGAGGCATGTCCAAATCACTAATGTAGTCATCTATGTTAGAAAAAGAGTCCTTGGTCTTAGAAATGTGCTCATGATTAGAAGTGTCGTCAAGTACATGTGAGTTTGATGAATAAGAATGACATGGAACATTCATGGAAAGAATGTCCATGATAGGTGGAGAGCTTGGCTCAAAAATTATGAAAACTCAAGAAGATACTATAGATGAAGCACATAGATCTATAATATGAATATCCACAAGAACATATGAGTCATCATAACTCTCAATGGGTGTACTCACACTATAGATATTATAATACTATAAATTACAAGATCATAAAGGGTCTAGAAGTGAAACATTTTAAATAGGGATGAAACTAGAATTTATAATAGGATAAGGTTGGTAGAATTTCATCCTATAGTGGTGGCTCAACATAATGAAGAGTTAAATACACCATGAATGTGTCATCACAAGAAATAATAATAGGAGGTAAGATTACAATAGTATCTAAAGAGAATAGGAATAGGAGTGAAATTTCAACCTGATATCCAAAAAGAGACTATAGGATGCTTCAAATAGTGTATAGACATGATGTATGTTCCACATGGAAATGAAGATCCATGAAAAAATGTAATAGTAGAGTATCAAAAACTTTATCACACGTGTTATCCCAATTATTGTACCGAACAAGATCAGTGGGAGCATATATATGTCCATATAAGAGTGTAATATGGTTCTTTATTGTTAACATGTGTTACATATAAGCACATCAAGAATCATAGTTTGAATTTATAAGAAGAACCAATAATTTAGATTAAACTCTCCTCATCAATGAGTATCTCTCAATTAGAGTCAATGTGAGTGAGAGAAGACACCAAATAAGTGAAAATCTACACAAAAACTCTACAATTATGCTAAACTAATGCACGCTCATGAATGAGATGTGAGACATAATTGAGAATGTGTCTAATTGAGAAAATATTGTAAGAATCAATATAAATAGTGCACACTTAGAATAGGTATGTTAGGCATAGAGGAGAATATGTCTAGGTGAGCAAGTAGTCTATGAGATACAATGTAAAAAAGAGTGTAGAAGAGACACAAAATAGTGCACAAAAACACATAATACCCCCTCAAAACTAACATTAGTGACCCCCAAATTGTTTCAAATACAATCATGCTCAATGTGAGGATGTCAAAATCAACCAAAAATATGTCTAGATAACTATGATAAAATAGTAAATAAGTGACAAAACACATCTCAACAAATAGACATCAAACTCTATTAACAATGCATCTACAAGAATGAGCAATCAATGCAACTAACCAAATTAGTAAAATTAAAATTAAAATAGGAGGGATGGTAGTCTATAAAAATAATTCATCAATAAAGTGTGTATACACTAGATATAGAGATCCTAATAATAGAATCAATGTGAAGATCTCAAAAAAAAACTTTTGAAGAAGATGACACTCAACATAGAGCTACCATTCAAAAGTTATGCAAGTTTAAATTGTATGTAATAGGTGGAATGAGAGCATGAATAGGATAAAATAGTCCCAAAAATTAGTCTAGATAACCTATCAAGTCTTAAAACATCCACTGATACAAGAGCAAAAAAAATGAGGCACATTTGAAGAAGATGATGCTCAAAAATGAGTAACCAATCAAAAGTTACTGTTAGGTTAAATTAAAACATATATTTATCCCCAAATAACATACAAGAGAAACTATGAAATGAATTAATAAAACATACATAAAATAATCATAAACATGCATAAAATGGGAGACATTATATTTAACGTGGTTCATGTAAGATGGGATACATCCACCAAACTTGTCTAGTATATTATTTTCAGCAATACAAGGGAGAAAAAAATCCTATTACACCTCTTCCTACCTCCTCTCTATGTGAAATATGTTTTCATATTTCATCTCAACCATGTAAAATAACATTTTAGGGTGAAAAACACCTAAACAGAACCTCTACCATCAGATCTAGAAACCTTTAATTAATGGCCCTAATTGACCATGAAATTATAATCTTATAAGGTAATTTTAATAATTTTTTTGCTTTAGGGATGCTACCCCTAAAAAATAATGGGATCCAAAACCCAGATGAAATAAAATTGTATTTTTAACCTCTTATCCTAGAAGACAATCAGGGTCCATGCCTAACAATCTCCCACTTGGAGACTAATCAAAACAACTCCACCGCTACTGCATCCACTGTATTATCTTGACCTGAATAAGTTAATTAGTTTAATTATCATCCATAAAGACCAATTAAAGTTGAAAAAATCTTAAAATTCTCTCTTGTAACCACCTTGGTCATCATATCTATAGGATTTTTACTAGTATGTATCTTCTTCAATTTTAGTTTCTCTTCCTCTATCAATGAATGAATGAAATGATACTACAGCTGAATATGTTTTGTTCTAGAGTGAAAAGATGAGTTTTTGGATAGATGGATTGCACTTTGAATGTCACTATATAGAGTACATATTTTTTGACTATGTCCCAATTCTTTCATCAAACTCTATAACCAGATTATTTTCTTGCTTGCATCTATAGTAGCAACATACTCAATGTCTATGGTTGAAAGTGCCACAAAATTCTATAACCAGATACCCAACTAACTATTGTACCATCTATTATAAACACATACCCTATAGTTATTCTTCTACCATCCAAGTAACCTACCATATCTAAGTCAACATATCCCTATAATGTCATGTCTAATCCACCATAGCTTAATATTGTATCCATGGCCCCTCTTTAGTAATGAAGGATCTATTTTACTACCTTCTAATGTTCCTTTATTGTATCACTCATGAACCTACTCACCACTCCCACTGCATGTGCAATGTTTAGCCTCGTACAAACCATTACATACATTAAACTGCCAATTGATAATGAGTATGGAATTTTAGATATTAGGTTATTTTCTTTTTGTGTTTTAAGACATTGTTCCTTTGTTAATTTAAAGTGTGCAGCCAAAGGTGTCCCAACTGATTTTGCATCCTACATATTAAATCTTTCCAAAAAAATTAGATGTACTCTTCCTATGATAATTCTATCTTTCTATTCTTTCTATCTCTAGTTATCCTCATACCAAGGATTTCTTTAGCTACACTTAGATCCTTCATTGAAAATCTATCACTTAATTTTTTCTTGAGTACGTCAATATTGTGCATGTTGGAACCAACTATAAACATATCATCTACATATAAAAAATAATAATTTAGTTACCATTTTTAAAACTTTTAAAATATAGACAATAGTTTGAATGGCATCTACAATAACCCTATTCTATCATAAAACTATCAAATTTCAAATACCACTATCTTGGAGCTTGTTTTAGGCCATACACACTCTTCTTCAACCTACACACCATTTTTTTCCTTGCCTTTGAATTTGTATCCCTATGGCTGCTCGATATATATTTCCTCCTCCAAGTCACCATGAAGGAATACATTCTTCACATCTAACTATTCAAGGTGAAAATTTTGTACTTCTACCAAACTTAAAACAACTCTTATAGAAGTCATTTTAACTATTGAATAAAATATTTTGTCAAATTCTATACCTTTTTTTGTGCAAAACCTTTAACCACCATTATAGCCTTGAATTTATTTTTACCTTCATTTTCCTCCGTTATCCTATATACCCATTTATCTTACAATGCCTTATTTCCTTTAGAAAGCTCCACCAAATCCCATGTCTGGTGTTCCATTATAGCATCATACTCCTCATCCATAGCTTGCTCCCACTTATCCTTGGCATGAATCTGTACTAATGCTTCATATATTTTTGGCTGACCACCATCAGTAAGTAATAAATAATATAAAAGATAAAAATGATCAAGTGGTCTACTTACTCTTGTAGATCTTCTAATAAGGGTTTGAGGTATATGTTCTTATTACATATTTTGATCATGAACCTCTGAAAAATGTTTTTATGTAATGTCTTCTAATACTTTATATTCACTTTTAGATTATTCTTGCTTGTTTTCCTGCAACTCATCCTTGTACATAAATTTTTCATAGAACACATCTCTACTCTTGATTATTTTCTTATCTTCTAGATTCCACAATCAGAATCCATAGTCACTAGTTCCATAACCAATAAATGTGCATTTATAAGACTTAGCTTCTAAATTATTCTTATGATCTTTGTCAATATAATAAAATGCCTCACAACTAAAAAATATTAGAAAATAATAATCTACCTTCTTTCCAGTCCATGCCTCCTTTAGTATTCCACCATCCAAATCACTCTAAGGTCCTCTATTTATCAGATAAACTACTGTAGGTATAACATCTACCCAAAACTATAAAGGCAAACTTGCATTAAATCTCATGCATTTGGTATGCTCCATAATAGTCTTGTTCATTATTTATGACACACCATTCTATTGTGGTGTTTTTGGAACTATTTTATATCTATGAATTCCACTTTCTAAATAGTAATTGTTAAAATCATTACTACAATACTCACCTCCATTATCTAATCTGAGACATTTTAATTTTAAACCTATTTCATTTTCAACTAAAAATTTTCATTTCTTGAATGTATCAAAAAAATTAAACTTCCTTTATATACAGTATACCCAAACCTTCCTAATTGCATCATCAATAAATGTAACATAATAATTTGAACCACCAAGTGAAGATACCTAAGTTGGTCCCCATACATCTGTATACACAAGCTCTAACTTCTACTCCTTCTTGACTAGTCTAACCCTGAGAAACCTCACATGAATTTATTTCCCATATACATAGCGCTCATAAAAGTCTAGATCTAATTATTTTAGACCTGTTAGTTTATCTTTTGCATGTAGGGTCTTCATTCCCTTTTCACCCATGTGGCCAAGCTTGTAATGCCACAAAGCTGCATCTTTACCTATAATAGCTACAACACAAGATGAATTAACATTATCTGTAGATAAATATGAAGTTCCTACTTTATTACCTTTTTCAACCACCATATAACCCTTTGTAACCTTCTATGATTTGGCTGTAAATGTGACCATGCAACCCTCACTACCCAGCTACCCTACAAATATTTATCCTCAAACTTAGAACATGCCTGACATCCTTCAGCATCTAAGTGTTTCCATTCTATAATTTAACCTAAACACTTACTTTTCTAATAATACTCTAGGGTTCATCATCACCAAGGTAAATATTCCCATAATTACCTTGAACATAGTCTATAAAATAATGTCTATTAGGGGTCACAAGAAAATAAAGTATAAGATTCAATAATATTATCTAAAGAAAGTATAAGAGCATCTTGTAGTATATCACCTACTACATCTTCTCCCCTATTACCTTCCTGTTGGTCCTTACCTGATTTATCCTTTTGAAACTCGCACTCTTTCTTTGTGTGTCCTAGCTTGCCACATATCCAACATTTCATCTTGCCTCTTGATTCATATCTTGCACCCCCTTTTGATTTTACATGGTTTCCTCTTCCTCTATTCTTTTGCCTTCCTCTATTCTCCACTGTTAATGCATTTCTAGATATGGATGTTTCACCTATGATTTTCCTTCACATTTCTTCACTTAGGATAATACCCACCACATCTTCAAACTTTAGTTTAGCATTATTAGACATAGAGTTGCTTACTACTATTACCGAGCTATTCCAAATTTTAGGTAAGGAACAAAGAATAAGAAGAGCCATAACTTCATCATCAAATCAATATTTATGGAATGTCACTAACTATTAATCATGTTAAATTCATTTAAATGATCTGGTATTGAACCATTTTTAGACATTTTCATATTAAATAATTTTTTCATCAAAAATAATTTATTTGAGGTAGAGAGTTTTTCATATAACTTGTCTAATGTACTCATAAGACCATCTGTTGTCTTTTATTGTGATATGTTGAATGCTATAGAAGATACAAGGCACAACCATATGGTTCCAAGGGTTTTTTGATTCAATAGTTCCCAAGAATTAACTGACATTATTGATGGCTTCTTGGCTTGCCCTCCCAATGACAAATATAGGTCCTTCTAGTAAAGGTAATCTTCCATATGGATTTTCCACAATCCAAAGTTATATCCATTGAACTACTCCACCTTAGATTCATTTTCATCTATCATATCTCCCATTTGAGGTCAAACCCTTTTCTTCCTATGATTTGAAATTATGTAAACAAAACCTTTACTCTGATATCATTTATTAGGATAAAATAAAACATATATTTATTCCCAAATTGCATACAAGATAAACTATGAAATGAATCAATCAAATATACCAAAAATATTCATAAACATGTACAAAATAGGAGACACCAGATTTAACGTGGTTCACCTAAGATTGGCTACTCCACCAAACATGTCCAGTTTATTATTTTCAGCAATACAAGAGAGTAAAAAATCCTACAAAAAACCTTGTTACACTTCTATACCTCTTTCTGCCTCCTCTCTATGTGCAATATGTTTTCATCTTTCATCTCAACCATGTAACAATACATTTTAGGGTTAAAAACACCTAAACATAACCTCTACTATCAGATCTTGAAACCTTTGATCAATGGCCTATATTGACTAAGAAATTACAATTTTACAAGGTAATTTTAATAAAATTTTCATTTCAGCGGTGTTTCCCCTGACAAAGAATGGAATCTAAAATCTAGTTGAAATAACATCAAATTTTTAACCTCTGATCCTAGAAGATAATCAGGATCCACACCTAATAGTTATAAGTATTTGAAGATAGTCTACTTGTAGAATGGTGAACTTAATTCAATTAAAATTGATGATATTCTAAATTCGTAGATACATGGTTAAATTTGATGGGTTTTTAGATGTCAATGGAAGTTGCAAAGAATGCCAAAGTGTGCAAAAAAATGGTAAAACAATAAGAAAAAACATGTTTTTGAAATAATTCATACACCAAATCTAAAACATAATGGAGACCCATTAGAGAAATCAAAAAAATTGTAATTGGTTTTTTTATTTGAACCTATTTCACCTAGATTTTGCATGAATATTGAAAAAAACCATGCAAACCCCAAAAAATGGCCAACCTACATAGGACCCCCCCAAAAATGTAGAATCTATATCATAAAGTTAAAAACTAACTGAGATCCATTTGAAATTTTGAAAAAACCACAAAGAATCCATATTTTTTTTATGATCTATACCTTTTTCACTTAGATTTTGAATGGATATTGAAAAAATCCATACAAACCCTCAAATCAGAAAATGAAAAAAAATATTGATGCATGCAATGAAATGACTCACCAAGGATTTGAAAGGTAGAAGTGGCTATTAGTAAAGCTATGATACCATGTTGGAATCATCCAATATCTCTAAAAATCAACAAAATGCATGAAACCTTAAATTAGGTAAGAGCCAAAAATGTAAATCAAAGAGAGATCCATAAAGTGTTAATTTATTCATTAGTCAAAAAAGGAAAGAGAAAGGTACATATAGGGTGATATTAGTTATCTAAAAGGTGATAAACCTAACTTAATAATAGAATCACTTAAAGTGTATTACCCTAATGAACCTAATTAACTAACTTAAGCAAGCTAACTAACAAAAATGTAGGTAAACTAAAATGGGAAATAACCTACACCAACAAGTTGTAAGTGGATATACTATACCAAATATGTCACTCAAGGTTCTATTGATAAATATAAGGCTCATCTTGTTGCAAAGGGTTTCTCACAATTCAAAGTTATTTATTAATCTGATACTTTTACCCTCATTTCCAAGATGAATTATGTGTATCTTGTCCTTTCTCTTGTTACATCATAAGTTTGTCTAGTGTATTATATAGATGTAAAGAGTACCTTATTACATGGAGATTTGTAGGATGAAATCTACATGGATCAACATGTTTGGTTTTTCCATGATTATTCTCTTGTTTATAGACTCTGAATGCCTCTTTATGGTCTCAAATAGTACTGTTGGGCATGGTATGAGAAGATAAATTCTTTTATTCTATCTATTGGATTTGTTTTATACCACTTATATCCTTATATATATATATATATATATATATATATATATATATATATATATATATATATATATATATATATAACATGTCGGATAGAATATTGTTATACTTGTCTTATATGTTAATTATATGCTTCTTACTAGGAGTTCTTCCCATATTCAAACTATTCATCATGCTCTTTCCATGTAGTTTGATATGACATATCTTGGTCTTTTGCACTTTTTCATTGGTTTGTAGATTATTTAGTCAGATCTAGGTATTGATTTGAGTTAATGAAAAGTATACCCATGATCTTCTTCAAAATTTTAGTATGGATAATTGAAATATAATTCCCTCTCCTTTCTAGTCTGAAGTCACTCTTTGAAATATAATTCCCTCTCCTTTCTAGTCTGAAGTCACTCTTACTTCTACTTGATCCATTCCTCTTTGTGATCCTACATTGTATAGGTAGTTGGTTGGAAGTATCATGTACTTAACCCATCCATGATATTTCATTTGTAGTTGGGATTGTATATCAGTTTGCACATAATTCTCATGACAATCCTTGGTAGGATACAAAAAGGATTCTATGGTGTTTTTAAGGTACCTCCCACTTTGGATTACACTACACTAAGGGTTATACTCAGTTGCTGGTCTATACTAATTTAAACTGGACAAGTTATATTGATGATAGGCATTGCATTTTTGGCTAGATTTTTTTCTTAGTTCTTCTCTAGTTTCTCAAACATTCAAAAATCAATAAGATATTATAATTTCATCTATATAGGTAGAGTATAGGTTAATAGTCAAAATGAGTCAATAGGTTCTTTAGCTCTGATAGTTATTGATATAGTTTGGCTTCACACAAGATTCACCTACTATACTTTGGTGTGATAGCCAAAGTGAAATTCACATTTATTGCAACCATATTGAGCACTAGTAGACAAATCATATTGAGATTCACATGCACTTCATTCATTAACACATTTACGATGGAGTTATTTACTTGGAGTACATTCCAACTCAACAATAGGTTGTTGACATCTTTATGAATTCTTTTGCATCACCTCATTTCCTTGAGTTATGTGGCCTACGTATGGCTTCATAATTTGTCCTTGGGGGTGTTATTGAGGTCATATTTATTGTTCATTTCTTCATGGATATATTATACATGAGTACCTGATCATGGATTTTTATTGGGACTCATACTATGTATATGTCACTTTATTTTTGGCCCTTAGATTCACTTGGGGGGGGTGTGGGGAGGTGTTAGAGTAGGTTATTTTCATTTTCTCATTTTATATAGGTGCTTTATGTAGTTAAACATTATCGTTTTTACAAACCACTTGGATGTGGATATTAAATGTTTTTTTGGGTATTCTAGGTTTTTATCCCTAGGTTATCTCTTAGCTTATTCTTACAACTATGATTGATATTCCTTGCCTATATATGTAAGGCACTTTAATTTTAATTTTATGAAGCTTTGGATATATATTATATGATATTTCTCTTTGTTATACATATTAATTTATAAAGTCTATGATTTTAAATTCTCCTTGTGATGTTTTATTGTTAAAACCTGATATTTTTTTGTCTTGGAGCACTTTATTTTTTGTTCATTTCACCAACCCCAAATGAGTATATATTTATTCCACTAACCCTAAAAATACATTAATGATTATATAAAATGTGTTCGTTAGTGCATTTGAACTATTTATCACCTATTATCTAACCTTATCTCAAGAATTGGGCCTTATTTATCTCCAAGAAAAACTTGTAGCTATACAAGCTTGTCTTAAATAATATCATAGCCATACAAGCTTGGACATTTTATATTTTTGGGTCCTTCTACCCATTATCTATAAAATTACACATTAACCCTTCCCATTTTCATTTTAAAAATTTGGCTAGTACACGTAAGTCATCCTAGATACATCATATAAATAAAAGGCCTCATTAAGAGAAAGATAAGGGATAAAGGGAAGAAACTATATACATATCAAGAGATATCATCCATTGCACCAAGGGTAAATCCTAGATCCAAATTTATCCCTTAAATTTTTAATTCAAAATACTACACATTTGTTACACTTATCTTTCTTAGTCTCTATACATAACCCTTATGTCAAAGGAGGGTATTAAAATTCGCTAATTATATTAATCACTTCTAAGGAAGAGGAGGTTGAAAATATCACTTCATATATTCCATCCACATATACAAAATTAAGTGGAGGTCCAATTATAAGTATGCATGATTAATAGTTTGTAATTTTAATTCAATGGTTATGTGACTCCATTATTATTATTCTTTTTTGGAATGCGAAATCTAGGTAAAAATTAAGATCCAATCATACAACATATTATACCATTCACATTCATGAAGTGAATGTACAATCATAATTAGGAAGACATAATACATAGGCAAAAACAAAATAGGTTATGAAACCTTAAAAACATAGGCCCAATGACACAAATATAGGATCAATGCCATAAAGACAATATTCAAAAATTGGGTTTTCTATAGTGGGGTATGTACAAGATTGTATAACTATGGGTTTATCTCAAAGCACAGTGCATCTCTATAATTTAGGAACAAGTCAAACAGAATCATCATATTTAGAATATGGTCTCAAATTTACAAATTAGTCAAGGTGCATATGTTTCTTAGCCTCTTTATCAATTCATTACATTACTTTATCTTGTGTTTGAGGCACTTGGGCTCGTTTATATATTTATCAACCTTAAGTAAGTTTAATTTTGTACTTCAACTATATATGTTTAGATCTAATTAATTTTATTTTATTTATTCCTATTTTATGTAAAAAAAAAAAATAGGGTGAACATTTTAACAATGATTATATCAATGTAAGGAATACATATAGATCTTTGACCATAATATATGCATGATAAGAATTATAGTAATGTAGTTAAGAAAGAGAATCATGTATGATATGAATCATGTCAAAATAATAGAACTGTGCATGATGTATATCATGGCACCAAAGAAAAGTAACATAGAAAATAACGTAAGGAAGGAAGGCACATTAATCATGAAGTAAGCATACCACATAAAAATTATAAATAGAAATAAATTAATGCAAACTAAGAACAAAGTAAGTGCACCTTACTTAGAGTATACATAGAAAATAAAGAAGCATTAAAAACATAAATCAAGAAATTTCATGCTCATAGTGTATATAAAATGGGGGACACACATAACACATAGAATAAGTAGGGAAAGTAGATAAGACACATAAAGTAAATGAGGAAAACATATCAAAATAACATGTAACATGAAATACAAGTTATATATAAATAACCAAGAACATAACTTAAACACGTAAATAAAAAACATGAATGCAAAATAGTAAGAACTTATAGAAAACACACCAAACATATTAGAAACATAGAAACATACATATAAAAATATCACACACTTTATATGTGAATAAGAAACATACAAATCACATGAGAATATATGAATCCATTGAGCACATGAGGAGACATGGACTAAGTGAGATAAACCAAAGTAGATAATACCACACAAGAGCTCAATATGATGAAGGAAATCATAAAAGGTATAACCCTAAATGATGCTAAGAGATTCCCCACACAATACCCCAAAAATAAACATTGGAGGTTCCCGTAGCCAAATATGAGTCAATAATAATGTGTATGTATGTGTTATATATAAATAATGCATTTATCTTTACTATTTCATTAGTGGTATGTATATAGATAATGGATGTAATATTGCGGATAGTTTATCTTAATCACTTCCTTGTCTAAACTGGAAGTAAGAACAAATTTTTGAAATTACATTAAAATTTAATTGTAAATAAAAAATGGACATAATTTACCCACACAACTATCATTTTACCCAAAATCACAATGACACATCCCTAATTCGGTAAATAGATCGTATTACAACATTAATTATATCTAGTGAATCCTCAATCGAATAAACCCTTTGCAAGTGTTATTAAAAGACAATTAAATGAATATTTGA
The DNA here is from genome assembly GCA_037957365.1 of Torreya grandis. Taxonomy (NCBI): domain Eukaryota; kingdom Viridiplantae; phylum Streptophyta; class Pinopsida; order Cupressales; family Taxaceae; genus Torreya; species Torreya grandis. The sequence continues at coordinate 76,393 of JARHVA010003096.1, read as the reverse complement.
TTTATAAAATGACATTATAATTAAAATATTCTAATAATTTCCAATTAATTACTCTAAGCATTCCTATAATGGAAATTTTCATGAATTTGTAATTATCTATTTTCTTAAAATCAAAATTGAATTATTGCCTCACATAGGTGATGTCATAGGGGCAAGTCAATGGAATGGATTAGAGGATAACACTTAAAAACTATTTTATAAGATGGCTCCACACTAATTATGGAAGATAAAAAATAAGTCAATATTGGAATACTATTTAATCCTAAATGGATCCAATTTGGGGCATCCATCACTGAAGAGGAACGTGAAAATATTACTACCCTCATTTGAGAGTTTGTTGATATTTTTGCATGGTTTTATTTATATATGCCTATCTTAGACCCTAATTTAGTTTATATACCATGTTTTACACCATGATTCCAAGACATTAAAAAAAAGATAATAAAAATGCACCCTCACATAATTGTACTTATCAAGATAGAGTTAGAAAAAATATTGGAGGCAGGGTGTATTTGTCCTATAGATTATTTAGAGTGGATATCAAACATAGTCCTAATCAAGCAAAATCCCCAAGGAATCCAATTATGTATAAATTTTATATATATCAATAAATAATTTCTAAAGGATGCATTTTATTTACCCCAAATTTATATGATTGTAGATTCCACCATAGGGTATGAGATGTTATCTATTATGGATGTCAATCCAATATATAATAAAATCAAAATCACACCAAAAGACCAACATAAGATGATATTCACCACTCCATTGGGAACACTGTACTATCAAGTGATTCCATTTAGCCTCAAGAATGATGGTGTTACATACTAGCATGCAATGACTACCATTTTTCATGACATGATGCACAATATTTTTGAAGATTATGTGGATGATATTTTGGGCAAGTCTAAGACCAGATCATGACATACAAACATGTCATAAAGAATATTTGGAAGGCTTCATGAGTATAAAATAAGGCTTAACCCTAAAAAGTGTGTATTTGGCATTATTTCTAAAAAATGTTATGTTTCATTGTCTCTCATAGGGATATTGATGTTGATCCAACAAAGGTTAAGGCCATTGAAAAAATGCCTCCATATTCTAATCTAAAGTAGTTCCATAGTTTTCAAGTCAATATCCAATCCATCAAGTGAGTGATTTCACAATTGGAAGACAAATGTCATACCTTCACTCATCTTATAAATAAAGGTACCATTTTTTCATGGAATACCAATTATCAATAGTCCATTGAGAAATTAAAAGAATATTTAGAAAATCCACCTATTCTAGATTCACCTACACCTAGAAAGATGTTGCTTATTTACATCTTAACAACTAAATATGCCTTGTGGGTGCTCCTAGAAAAACATAATGATTAGGGGAAAGAAAGAGTTGTATACCATTTGAGCCACACATTGGTTTCTAATGAGATTAATTACAAATTAGTTAAAAAAATTCTTAGTAATGGTTTTTTTAGACCAAAATCTATGCCATTATATTCTCAACAATAAGACCATTGTCATTGCCAAAGTGAACCCAATCAAATAAATGCTTTCTAAGGTAGTTTTGATTGGTTATATGGATAAATGGATCATGATATTGAGTGAATTTAAGATCAATATGTTCATCAAAAGACCATTAAGGTGTAGACACTTGTATATCATCTTGCCAAATAATGCTTAGTGTATTCCAAACCACTCATTTTCAATTTCCATGATGACTCAATCATGACTCTAGATGACTGTTTTTATGTGCCTCAGCATTAGACCCTTTAATTTCATGGTTCTTAAATACACATAATATTTTCAAATTTTATCAATTATTAATGCTCTTTATCTTGTATAAATCTATTGAGTCTCAATATATCTAAGTGCATGGCTTAAGTGGTGCATCAGAAAAGGGGTGGGTAGAACATTGGTGCATCGTATGATTGTTGTCCCTTATTACCACTTGTTATCAATCTAACCAGCTCCTAAAAAAATTCCCCTAAGATTTATCTCCTCTTTTCACCCTCATCTAGTCTTTTTCTAGCTTCATTATCCCTTTCCCTAACATAAACCCCTTTTTGGTAGTTTACATGACATAGTTGGCCACATCAACCTTGTATTATTATTAATAAAGTTTATTAGGGACTAGGTTACCCCTCCTAAAAACATTTACCTAATCTTTACCTCATCTTTTTCACCCTCATATAGTATTTTTCCACCTTAATTATCCATTTCCCTAACCTAAACCCCCTTTCAGAAGTTTACATGACATAGTTGACCACATCAACCTTGTATTATTATTGACAAATCTAATTAGGGACTAGGTTGGCCCATGGGCTGACCTAGTCCACAACCTAGTTTATTTTTTGTCAATTATAATACTAAGTCAATTGGGTCAACCTTGTCAGCCTAAAATTTCAAAAAAAATTAGGTTAGATCCAATTATATAAACACATACATTTCACCATTTATAAGAGAAGAAAAGAAGAAGAAAGATATATTGTGCATATAGTTATCCACCATTCTACTTGAAGAGAAATGTTAGAGTTTCATAATTTATTTGGATATATGGATCTTATCTTATGGATAAGTCTTTTAGATGCATTGATAGGTTGTGTATCCTAGAGATGATTTATCCTTATCATCCTTACATACCACAACAACCCCTTTGTGAAACACCTTGACCAAGAGAGATATTGAAGCTCAATGGGTTCGTATTTAAAGGTAAGTTTTCCTAACTTTGTTACTCCTTTATAAGAGTACATAGATATGTATTTGTGCTTCTCTTCCATGCATTAGGAGTATATATACATTAAAATGAGTATATGTCTTCTAGGTATGTTTACTATCCCCACTTTGTGCCACAAGATTTGGTGAGTAGTAGATTATATTTTGATTTACTTGTTATTAGTTTAGTGAATATAAAAACATAAGACCTGGTTAGGGTTATTGTGTAATTTTTATTGATTGGAGGCTTTCAAACCCTCCCTAGTGATATTATTTGTGGTAAGAGATCCCTTGGATAGGTTTAGCAGATCCATATTGGTCATGATCTCGATTATCTAATGTATCCCCAAGTGGAAGTGTAAGTAGGATATATCTTCTTTGAGCTAGGATTCATTTGTAAATTGACTACAGTTCTCATTACATATATTTTGGTGAACCCAACCTGAATCTAACCATTGTAGTTTTTATTTCACACTTTCATTTCTATCATCTTATTTTTTCTATATTTGTGATATTGTGTTGAACCAGCTAGTATAGTTCTAACTTTTTGTGCATAGTTTTAACACAGTCATATCAAAATGACTCTATTATTTTCATTTAGGTCTTCATCAGATATAAGTTACTAGATCAGACATGTCAACATAGTATTTTTATTAATTATTAAATAATAAACTATGTCAAATAGGTCAACTTAGTCTTTTTGCTATCATCTAGATCATTAGGTTGAATAGGTTGAATTAGTATCTCAATCAGCATCTACATAGATTTTTATAGAATTGGGTAAAACTAGTTGACTTAATTTTCATAATTTGAAAGCAACATTCAAGACACTTCAACATAAAATTTATAATCCTAATCATATTCCAACCCACCAAGGTTCCTCTCTTTATCTATGTATCAATACTTCACTTTAGTTTTATTTTGTGTAATTTTGTAGACTTTCAAACTATAACACTATAACAAACTAAGGTGACCTAGTCAACTTAGTTATGTAGTTTGTCTTCTATCTAAAAGACTAAGTCTACTTGTTCAAATATGATTCTTAAATAATTTTTCTTTTGAATAAGAGTAGTGACCCAATTGACTCTATTTTATACTATTGGCATATACTGTTATTTGAAATGACTATGTATTATTCTTAATTTTAGAATTAATAACTATTTTCTAGTAATTAATTCACACTTTCATTTTTAGATATTTGCATGCTTAGAGTAGATCACATAGTCTAATTAGGTTTTTAAATTACCAATTAGTTACACTATTTTTCTCTTTTTAAACACAATACCAAATCACACAATATTTAAAACATATGTAACATTTGTCTTCCCAAGGCCTACCTACTTGGATTTCATCACCAAGGGGGAAGCCAACTTGGTTTTTTAGCCAAGTATAAACACATGGTTAATAGTATATATTATAAAATCACCTAACAACCTTATCATTATGAGAATGTGGAGTGAGGGGGTAGGCCCCAATACCAATGTAGTACCATTGCCAATATAGATCCCTTTTAGCCTAAATGTCCAAAAACCATCCATAGATTGATTTCTAGTTCCCTATTTTTAGCTAACTTCCCTATCACACTTAAAATAACACTTTATAATAATGTAATAACACTCAAAATGATAAATTAGTTAACACTTAATTTTTAGTTGATTGCTTGCTCTCTAATCATTATGTGTTATATTGTAAAAACTTGCATTAGGAAATTGGATCACTCACATTGATCCAATTATTTGTGTGTTTGCTTTTATTTCTTGCTTCAATTATTGAAAAGTTTCTCCTTATTTTAGCACAATGTTGTTTTATCTAGTATAGTATCTTATATATTGTGTTTTCTCTTGTCTATAGTATATATTTCACCTATATGAATATGTACTCTTTTCTACTAGTCAAGTTACAATACTAAGTTGACCTAGTTGACCTTGTATCCTTATCATCTCAGTTATTACCCTGTCTATAGTATAAATTTAACCTATATGACTCTATACTATTTTTTGCCAATCAAGTTATATTACTAAGTCAACCTAGTTGACCTTGTATCATTATCATATTAGTTTCATACATTATTTTTAGTACTAATTTGACTTGGTTAACCTTGTACCCTTATCTACCTCTTGGATTATAGAACACAATTGACCTAGTTGAATCTATATCTTTCTTGTCTCTTTAATTTTTCATCAAATTTGTCTTCCTTAATTTTTCTCCCTCATCATGAAATTCCTATTTGAAGAAAACATCAATTTGAATTAAATAGATATGATGAAATTTACTAACCCCAAGAGGTTCTCCCGTAAGCAACTTGTGGTTCTTACCATAGATAAAAGTAATGTGCATGTATCCACTCACACTACAAACTATGGGACCCCTCCTCATTCTTATTCAATTCATAACCCTCTCTTCTCCTTAGAATATCAAGCCAAACTAGAGTATACTCTTAAAATTCTCTTCTTCATCAATGAGTTTCCTTAACATTGAGGAAAAGATCCTTCTACTATTTACCATCTCATGATAAGTGGTTAAGTTGAGGAGCCCCATTCACCTTCTAGCACATTATCACATGGATTTAGGGACACTAGTTTCTTTGGTTCTCAACCTTTTCCCTTTATTTTGACCCCTTATCATACCATGACATCTTCCTCCTTAATTTACTCCACCTCTATGCCTAGTATATCTACTAACATGATAGGTTCTACATCTAGTGGGACTCATCTAAGACCCTTTATAATAAACTCTTCCACTAATGCATAATTTTACACCCATGGTAATGATGCCTCTAGTGCTACTTCTTCTCATCCCTCTACTCGTAAATCTTATACCACATAATCGAATCATGCTACTAGTGCCTTACTTAACAATAATTCGTATCAAGCTCTACTAACATGATGGGTTATACATCTAGTGGGACTCATCTAAGACCCTTTATAATAAACTCTTCCACTAATGCATCATTTTACACCCATGGTAATGATGCCTCTAGTGCTGCTTCTTCTCATCCCTCTACTAGCACATCTTTTACCACACAATTGAATGATGCTACTAGTGCCTCACTTAACAAAAATTCCTATCAAGCTACTACTAACACCCATAGTGGCACCCAAGTGACTACTACTAATTCTAATTCTTTAAATAATACAACACCACTCAAACCAATCAAATTATATTACAAAATATTAATCAAATGAATGTTTTCCAAGCTAACAATGCCAACCAAATGATGAAAATACAAAATCATATTATCCATCTTCAAAACCACCCTTAATAAGTTCCATGGGAAACACATAACCAAAATGCTCCCCCAGTTCCTCTTCTAGATTCCCATGGTAATATTAGCCCTCGACCTCCTCTTGTTAACAAAATAATCAATCACCTTTAAAATGAGCCTTTTACACCTCAAATTGCTAACATCAATATATGAGGCATCACCCCTACCATTACTTATAATGGGTCAACTGAACCTACTCTCCACTTAAAAATAGTTGTAAATATTTACAAAGATTGGGTCAAGTTAAATACCTTTTCTACCACCAAGATATTAGCCAAAACCCTCACAAGCAATGCTTTAGATTAGTATAACCAACGAAAATATCATTTTATCACTAGTTTGGAAGATTTAGTCAATGCTCTAGTATAATAATTTCAAACTAGTTATATCCTTGAAAATACTTTGACCCATTTTATTAATTGTAAGCAAATTTAGACCAAAACTATATAAATTTCCATCAAATGATGGAAGACCTTGTCTAACAAATGTGCACATAATATGGCAGATGCTAACCTCTTTCATTTGTTTACCAATGTTCTCTATCCCAAGTTGTAATATTAGGTCTGGACTCTCTCACCAAGCAAAGTGCCAAGATTTCCTCATGTGTCAATTTGAGCCATCCCAACATTCTATGGGTACTCACATGTTAATCAAAAATAATAATCGCATGCTATAAATGATGTTGTCATTGACTCTTATGATGCTATACATACTATTTTAACTATTATTCCTAACTAGGTTCTAGAACAAACTTTACCTCCCAACCACATCACTAATCCTCATTTATCTTCAACAAATAACATCAATGTTCATAAAACTTTATCCTTAGGAAAATTATAAAAGTGTCTAATAAGGCCTCTTTTATGAGAACTTGATCCCATTAAATCTTGGTATGATCCCAATAATTTTTTTTGGTTTCATGCAGCTGAGGTGATTCTCATGAGACTTGTAGGCAACTTCATAATTTCGTTATGGATTTCCTTCTTGATCTCAATTTTGACCATGATTATATCATTCATAAACATCAACAAGCCTATGATATTTCCTTCAAATCCCATGAAACACAAACTAAATATCAATCTTTAAACTAGGCTAATGCTCATTTGGCCATCTATAAAGATCCTCTTTTGAACCACTAAGATAATCAAGATAATCCTACCCCTTATACCAATAATGTTGATAGTCTTATTGGACTAAATATTGAATAAAATGTGGTCAATATGACTAATATGTGAAGGGTGGTTGCATCATTATTCCTCATCACATCCACACTCTTCAATTGTCTCACACATTTTGTGTTATCCAAGACTCTTCCATAACTCACTTAACAAAGTTGGGGAAAGAAGACCTTATATCCTTTGATGAACCTATTCTTTATCTTCCCTTGGATAACACTTGTCATATCATTTATACTACTCCAACCTCTTTACCTATCACTAATGATATCTAATCTTCTATTAACACCTCTTCCAATTTATCTCAAACCAACCCTACATCAACTACCCCATCTTCTCAAGACAATAAAAGAAATTGTTCATCAATTAAACCTTCTACATCTTATCAACATAAATTCACATGCACTTTAGTTCCTCCTTTCTAGGACCTCTTTCAACACTATGCACCTCTTTCCAAAAATCCTCTTATGGGTTATGATGAGTGGGACCCTATTATGGATATCACTAATCTCCCATCTCAAATCCCATTTCTTAAACTCATGTAGATCTCTCTACATCACTATAGTCATCTTATGTATCTCTTGTTCAAAATGAACATCCCTCATCCTCCCCTAGTAGGACATGAAGCTACCTTATCCAAATAAAAATATAGTTTTTTACAACAGTACAAAGAGATGTCTATTCACATTGATGAAACAATGGACACTTATCTTTCCCTTAAGTTCCCCATTACTTATATGACCCTTGATGAGATTATACTTCATGCGAATGATCCTCCTCTTTTTATTAGTGTTCAAATTGGTGATATCCAATTCAAGCATGCCTTGATTGATAAGGGTTTAGGAACTTGTGTTTACTCTATCAATTTTATTAAAACCCTTGAATTTTCAAATGTAACCTTGAGTCCACATGAAACACATGTCAAGGATATGACTAAAGTAAAATGCCTCTCTTAGGTTGTGTGTGGCTCCATATCACCATCACACCTGCCACCATCTAAGTGAAGGTGATGATCTTCAACTTTACTCTATCTTATAACATTTTTCTTGGTAGGCTCTAGACTCATCATATGAGAGTATTTTCCACTTCCACTTGCCAATGTGTAAAATTTACTCACAATGGAGAAGTCTATAGGATTCAAGGTGACACTAATTCTTAGAATTTTCCAAGGTTATGGTGTATTCAAGATTCGCACCCTTGAAACCTTATTGATCATTCCATTTCATGAATATCAATGGTTTAAATTTTTTGTCAACTCCACCCAAGGTTACAATGGTCACCCTAAACTCATCAAGAATATACCACCTAACCTCCTATATTTAAATGATGATGAGCTTGATGAGATAAATCTTAAGATTAAAACCTCATATCTATCAAATCATCTCATTTATCAGCTTCCACTTTCTCTGAAACCACATTCCTATCAACCACCTAGTGAGGATATACCCATTGTCTTAACTAAGACACGACACTCCATTCATCACACCACATCAAAAAATAAGGTCATCCCTACCTATTCCATCGATCTTCATACACCTGACTATGATTATGGCTATACCTTATATGATCCATTCTTAGGAGGTCTTGTTCAAGTTTGAGATGCTGAAATTAGTTATTATTGTTCCTCTTTACTTCAATCTTTTCATATATATTCTAGCATTCCATCTTATATAATTCCTAATTTTTACATTTTTCCTCTTATTCATAGGGTAAAGATGGTATGCACACCTTTAGTTTTTGAAGATCCTCATAAGAGTATGTTTATGGATCATGATATGACTAATCCCTACTAATTTTATAGATATCAAGACCCCTCTAGTTGACTTATCCTTGAGATGTTTACGACTATCTTTGACCCTTCTCTACATCCCACCCCTCCCTCAACTAAGCCTAGTTTAGATCTTATTCCCACTTCCTCTTTAGATGTGTCTCTTACTATTTCAAATCTTATTTCTCCTTTAGTCAAGCCTCACCTAGTCTCTCCACCAACCCCACATTCCATTGGTGATGGTTTTCTCCCTTTACTATAGCTTGCTCCTTCACTTCAAAAATGGGTTGATCATCCATATTATGATATTCAAAAAGATGTAAGTCATTGGACTAGAGAGTGTTCATTACACCATATTTCCTTAGATTTCATTGCCATTAATTATGTTATTACACCTAAAAAGTCTACTAACAAACATATCTATTACTTCCATGGCATAGATAATCATTCATCCATTCATTATTGTAAGCTATGATAATATATAGATACCTTGCATCCCACCACTCTCCAACCCATATACAAGGTTATACCTCCCATAAAAGCATAATATAAATATCTTCCAAAATATTACAAGGTAATTATCTCTAGAACTAATGTGGTACTCATCACACTGATCATTGTCACATCCTTTAAAAACATGTCAAGGATCACCTCATGAATATTAATATACCTAATACCCTTCCTCCTATAGGTAACCCTTACAAGAAGGCCCCCCATTCTTCCCTCATGGATCCACCACTTGTGGTCCCTTCTCCACCCATGATTCCCTCACCTATGGATCCTCCTTCCCCAATGGCCCCTTCTCCACTGGTTGCTTATTCACTTGTGGTCCATTCTCCATCAGTGGCCCCTTCATCTCGCACAGAGTCAATTCCCATTCCTTCTCCTAAGTATCCCATACATGATATCCCTCATCAACATGATCCTTCAAGTATTCCTACATTTTCTATTAAGGAGATTCGATGTGAAGTATTTTATCAACTTTCCCCAAATATCAATGAGACTTTGGTTATAGTCTGATTTTAGATTCATAGAGACTTATTATATGTTATGGATAATGTTTGTGGACAAATATGTTAGTATTTATGAACACAAGCATGGTTTTATTTCATTTTTTTCTTCATCTAGATTGGACATGTGCTCCAACTTTACATTTATCTATCTTATATCATTTGACATTATGTCAAATCCTTATTTATCTTACAAGAAGACTTTTGTTTTTCACCACATGTTGTTTATGATGTCATTATTTTTTTTATGTTCTCTTATGAATTATTTTTCATGATTACATAACTCTTCTTCATGAGTTCATTTTATATAGTTATCTTGTTTTCTTTCATGATTGTTTGATATCTTATCTCTATAAACATGAATAATTGTTATTGTGACTTGGTTATACAATCTTTGCTTCATTTATTCATTCCTTATTTACCATGTGATTAGTTATCAAACATCATCATAATATAATCTCATTTTACTGGTCTACTTTGGATCTCCCCTTATTCCCCTTATTCCTATTATTCCCTTTCACAAACTAAGCATACACATGGTTGAGAATTAAGATAACATGTTGGTTAATAATTAAGCCTAAGTGTTCTAGTCAGTCATGTCTTTGCATACTCAGCCTCTTTTATCCAAAGCCTAAATCTCATTCGTGTGTATATTTTTATCTCTCATGATTGGTCATTCCAAGTATACATGGATGAGGAATATTAAAAACCATAAAAATTCAAAATCCAAATCATCTAACAAAGGGAAATGATCTAAAAGGCAACTTTAAGAAAATTTAAAAGTCAAATCACACTAAAAGATGTGATTTTAAGCACATCTCCTTTTTTTTTAATTATTGTGTAGACTAATTACCCAATGAATATCATATTCTTGAGTCTGATTAACATTAATTATTAACCTAGGATGTGTATGCTTTTTAAGGATGCCATCACTATATATGCATAATTGATTCATAAATTAGCTTACTTTACTAGTTGTAGTATAATGAACTTATGTTGAATTCACTAGATAGTTATACTATAAAACTATTATGAAAAAAATAGAGAAATACTTCAAATTTATAAATCACACATGAATCACACTTTATATAATCAAATTAATAATGAAATCTACTTACACATTCTTAACTAAGAAGGATCAAGATCTTCACTACAACTCCTTTTGAGGGGACCCTTATTCAAAATTGAGTTCCAATCCTTCTTTGAGAGATTTTCAAAAGCTTCTTATAGAATCAACTTTCTCATTACTCAAATATATAGCAATTAAAGATTGTTATAGAATATTACAATGCAATGACTTCTATAGTTCTATTAATTATCCAATCTTAAATTTCAACTCACTAACTCTTAATCTGATCTAGGTTCTATCATCAAATATAGAAGGTAGTTTATTAAATTCTAAAAAAAGACACCAAACTAGGAAAAATACAAATACTTTAGAAACTACCCCAGTCAACCTTCAAGTGGCTAGTAACCAAAGTTACTTATTTTAGGCTTGATTGGGTTAAGGACAAGGTATACTATTTTATTGTTTTATTTATTTTTGTCTCCTTCCCATTGTCCTTGTCTTTATCATCTTTAGTAGCATATCCAAATTTCCTTGCATGTAGGGAGTCTATACAATAGCTATGGTCATTTTCAATCATTTATTTAGTTCTTGAGATAGCTAGATATGTCTTTAAGATATGATCATAATAATAGCTTTGTTTTATATAGTGGCTATAGGAAACCTGTAGGTGAAGCCTACAATTACTAATGGCACTTTTTAGTGGCTATAAGTAACCTATAGGTGAAGACTACAATTGCTATAGGTAACTTGCAGTGGCTACTGGTAGCCTATAGGTGGAGCCTATAACTACTATGGGCAACCTATAAGTGTTGTACCCAAACAAGATCTTGCATCCTTACGTTATCCTTCAAATAATTATTAAATAAAGTTACACAAGTGTAATATAATCAAGGAAAAAGCATCACTAATTCATAACACACACACACACACACACACACATATCAATGCACACACAAAATATAAATTTATTCATTCATTTGTAGAATCATGGGTGGTTATGAGGATTTATATAGGAAAAGATATATACTAGGCATGAATGAGGATTGTAAAATAGATCAATTGGTGGCCTCATCACACCCCCTAATTAAACTCTTACTCGACCTCCAATAATCCTTGGTTGTATTTTGAAACCATAGAGTTTTCTAAAATCAAGAGGCTTAGTGCAGCCTGACCCTTCAAGGATATAGAAGCCTTTAGCATCATCAAAGTTCTCCAATATTTTCTTTTCAACCTATCAGTTGTGACCTTTTCCTCCCAGTCAGGAATTCAAAACCAAAACAAAGGAGGTTTAAACATCAATCCCAACCATTTTACCCTTCTCCTCTTGACAAGCTCAATATACATGTATACTCTATGTATGGCTTCCCTAAGGTTTTGAGGGGAGTAAGGTTCATTTATTTTTAAAGCATCAAAGATATATTCCCATTTGTGAGAAAAAAAAGAAAAAATTTCTTTCATCTCCTTCTATAAGACTCAAATAATGATTCTAAACTTCTACTTTTTTCCTTATGACCGATGCTTGTGAAGTACCTAAGTTCATGAAGGAGATCCATTCCCCTATTATAGCATCTGGATTACTTGATTCACCCCTAATCATTAGGTTAGATTCTTTTTCTTTTTCTTGATACTACTCTACCTATTTAATTCTTCCTATTTCATTAACAACTTATGAAGAAAATGCATTCAATTGGACATCTCCCAAGTAGATGTTTGGATTCCAATTTACATCACTGGGTATAGCATATTGGTGGATGTAAAACTCACTTAACTAAGATTAGAGGTTAGGATTTTCATGTCTATATACTTTAAATAAATATTTGGGGTTACAAACCATATAATATTGATCATTATATATCCTATCATATCTAAATTTAAGCCATCTCTCTTCTAAGTAGACAACATACAACCTAGAAGGTGATCTATACTCCATTAACATATGGTTTCATGCATTTTATTAATATTTTCCTTTAGATAATTGATCCTAGTTCTATATATTTAGTTTTTCTTTCAAGTCCACTTGGTGTTCTCTTATTTCAACATATACTTTAAATCTTTGTACTAACTTTTTGTATTGAGTTTCATTATCACCAAATGTTCCTTAAGAAAATGCATGAGGTCATCAATTTCTATAGGTGTAACATCTGAAAGACCCACATCAATAACTTCTACTATAGGTGTTTTTGAAGTGGGAAATGGAGGAGGAAATATATTATAAAAGGATACCAAAGCTAGAGCATAATTTACTATAGGTGCTTTTGTGCCCAAGGTAGATGAAGTTGCTGCATGTTCCTCTAGGGAATATACTGTAAGTTCTTCTAAAAACCTTTCTCTATCTATAGAAGGTTGTACAAATTTTATTACCCCTAGAAATGTTTCAATGCCTCTCTTACCTTTAAATTCTATTATCTCATTCTTCAACCTATATATTTATTTCATATCTTGTTCTAATGTTTGGAACTCTTAGGCATGAGGAAATATCCCTTGTTCTGCTTCTCTTTCCATAGTCTCTTCTTCTTCAATCAATTCTTCTTCTATTGTAGGTTGATCTTCCATTCTCAATTCTTCTTATGTATACCCAATGTGTTTGAGGAGATCAATGTCTTCCTTAGTGAATCTAAATGGTTGGTGTGACTATTCTTCTTCTTCCTTGGCATATTCCTCATTAATAGACCATTATTCAATTTCAAACCCATTAGGGATCTTCTAAAAACTAGGCTCTTTCTTTAGCTTTTCATCCTCACTAATGTCTATGGGTGAGGAGGTTATAGTTTTCTTTTGTTTCTTAATTTTTTGAGATATCCTAGGAGGAGGTCTCCTTCTTCTTGATATAGTGGGTTTCTTCTCTTCAATTTTCATCTTCCTTTCAGAAGGGGTGGCTGATGGAAGAACTTCCTCTTATCTTGAAGGAGCCATGGTGGAAGAATAAATCTATGGTGAGGAGATAGTGGGAGAAAGAATATGCTATTGTGGACTTCCCTTCTTTGTGTTAGAAGGAGTTAGGACTAATTTTCTAATCTTTATTCTACCAATACCAATTTTAGATGGACCCTCAATAGCTATGGGTTGGCTAGTAACACTAGTGATTGTAGCATCTTCTTGTATAATCTATTGGGCCTACTCCTTAGGGGATTCTTCCTCATTATTACCCTCTTCTTGTTGAGGTTCATTATTCTCTAGGGATAAAAACTATTCCCAACTTAGATTAGGTCTGATAGAGTTTATTTCATTTTTAGTTATCAACCATATTAGGCAATGATGGGATAGGACATTTTCAATACCCTTATGGTAATCTTTGGACATCCTTTTTAGAATGTTCCATAGGTAATTTAGAACATTAATGGTTTTGTCATGCCTTAAATAATTCAAAAATTTAAACTAAAGATTATAAATTAAGGAATAACTTCCCTCATAGGTCATATATCTGATGATGTTTTTAGATATCTCCTTCTAAGCTATAGGTAAGCTAAGTCTCTCCACACCACCTTTCTTTAGTACTAGTCTTTCATCTCCCTGACAAAACTATTATCTAGATTCTTGAGTATTGAGTTTGTCTTGTTAGTTCTTTCCTATACTTGGCAACCTAATTACTTGTCTCACCATTTCTTCAGTCATTGGGAATGTGATGCCATGTATAGTAGCTTGGTCTCTAGCAAAGGATCTTAAAAATTCCTTAGCAAGGGGTTATGAGAAATGATATAATTTCTCAAAATAAGTGGTTTAATCAACTCTATTGAAGATAAATCAACTGGATTTGTCTCCCTAAAGTTCTCTATGATCTATGGGTTCTCTTCTCACAACTAACCCTCCAATTCTACTAAGTTTAAGTTTTATATCAATCCTTTCAACCAGTAATTGACAACACACTGTGTTTGGCTTATAAAAATCTGCCTATAACAAAGCAGGGTTTGTTCAATAATGGTTGTTTATGGTTTTAGGTTGTAGGGTTATAGGTTATGGCATGCTTCAAATTTATGTAAATGGTTGTATTTGCAAGGAAAAGCAATCAAATTGATTTTTTCCCCTATAGGGTATTATGGCTTCATTATGGATTCTAATCCCTTACATATGGATCCTACAGTGCATGTTATTCTCACCTGCAACATCCTCCCCCTTATGTGAGTTGTCACATATCCTCAAGTGGCATGGAGTGAATAAGATGGAAGGGATATAATGGGGTCATAATTAGGGGTATAAGTGTGGGTTGGGATGTCATCATGTGGATTTAGGTATGAGTTGAGGGGTATTAATGAATGATGTGTTTCATTATTTAATATGCTTTTCAATATCATAGATTCTATATTAAAACAATGAATACTTTTCAATGATCAAAATATATGATGTACCCTTTTAATAATTTAGCTAGGGTTACATCAAGGATTTACATGTGAGTGTTTTCATGTGAGTGATTGATATACTATAATGATTGTCCTTGTATTTATAACTGGATTGAAGTGGGTCCCTTTTTATTTATAAAATGATGGTAGGTTTCTATGGTACCCTTAGTACACCTACATGTGATTCATGATAGTCTACATGGAACCAGAATAGGGGTTTTATACTTGGATGAGAGATTATTACTCTCTTACCATAAGGTGGTAATTGTAGAGCTAGGTGATCTAAGTTAGGTACTATATGAACATGGAAGAGGGTATTGTTTCTTTTTTATCTTTCTTTGTATGAGCCTGCATGATTTTCCTCTGTGTTATCTTACTACCTATGGATTCTACCTAGTGACTTTGCCTTGTTATTCATGGGTAGGCCTAAGCAAGGTTTTGAATTTTCTACTCTAATCATCCTTCATTCCTCCTTTGGCTAGTCTGGTGTCTTCCTTGTATGATCAAAATATCATAGCTTAGAGTTTGGAAAGAACTATCCTGCATGTGCTTAGAGAGATTTTAGGGTATGCCTACAACAACCAGAGATGGTACCCATAGCAACTATAAGGTTGTGCCCAACTATGGCAAAAGTGCCCATAATAGTTATAGAAGAGTTCATAGAGATTGAAAGAGGTGCCTGTAGTATCTATATGAGAGCTCATAAAAACTAAAGGAGGTGCCTAAAATAGCTATAAAATAATCCTCAACAACTAGAGGAAGATGAATAGTTTGCTTAGAATGATTATTATTATTATTATTATTATTATTTTTTGCCCCTAAATGGCTAGTAAGTTGGTTTTCTATTTCGGCCCATTTTACAATTTTAGATAGTCAACAAGTTATTTTTCTACCTAGAAACTACCAAAAATGCCCCAAAAGGGTTTTCATTATTGGTTTTTTTTACTTTAATTGTTACCTATAGTAACATATTTATTTTGGGTCCTTTCCAAGTCAATAGTGAGGGTGACTAGTCAAGGACCAAGTGAAGGTCTCAGTCTTCATGCCAGAAGAGGGCTAAGATGTCCTATTCTACTTCTTCATCTATGTGTTGGCTAGTTCTCCTTTGATATGATGAGACATCATGCTGATCTAGCACATCATTGTATCCATTTTATAATTACATGTGTATGTGCTTGGAAAACTCCTCCTGAGTGAGTGGCTTTCTGTATAACTTTAGTTTATGACTATTGACCAATAGATGGAATATTATCAAAATAATGGTTTAGATTTGTACCACTCCATTGTCATAAACATGCTCAATTTCAAATACATCAAGCCATCTAATTTGGAGTTTGACCTTGTGATTTTTGTATTTTAAATAAAAAAGAAGGGCCCAATCTCCTACATTGAATTGCTTGGTCTTAATGTCCCTATCATGCCAATTAATGATGGTGTTATACAAGTTCTATGATCTATAATGCCTACTATCTATATTCATCTAAGGCATTCAGTTGCATAACCCTTTCTTTCTATGCTTCAGATATATCCATCCCAAGTGTTAGTGTTGTTTGTAAGGTCTTATGCTCAAATTCTATTGGCAAGATAGGTTTCTTACCATAGACCAACTCATATGGGGTGAATCCTATATTAGTCTTCCACATGATTCTGTAAGCCCTAAAAACATCAATAAATCTATCCTCCCAATCCTTATGGGACATACTAACAATCTTGGTCAAAATATTTTCTAACTCCCTATTGGTGAATTCCATCTATGCATTAGATTGTGGATGATATTGAGTTTATTTATTATGCCTAATCTAGTATTGTTGGACCAAAGTAGTAATTAAACTAGCAATGAATTGGGGTCCTTAATCAGTGACTATTTCTCATGGCACACCATATATTATGAATATTTCTTCATAGAGAAAAGCTACAACCTTCTCATCTCTGGTGTGTGTAAGAGCCTTGACTTCCACCCATTTAGTGACATAGTTATTACATACAAGGATGTACTCTTTGTTGTCAAAATTTTGATCAAAAGGTCCTACAAAGTCTAGGCCCCATTTTTCAAATGGTTCAAGCACCATTTGAGGCTACAAAGGCATCTCATTTGAATGTGTAGGTATCCCCATATATTGATATCTATCACAATGAGTAGTATACCTTATTGCATCTTTATAGAGTGAGGGTTAATAATATCATGTATTCAATATTTTTACTATTGTACACTTGGCTACAAAGTGCCCTCTATGGGATTCATTATGGTAGGCTTTGAGGATATCTATAACTTTGTCTTCTCTGAGACATCTTCTGATGATAGAGTCAAGCCCAATATAGAAAATAAATCTAGATAGCCATGAATTCTTGCCACTTTTTTGAATCAAATCTCTTCTTTGTTTAGGGAGGAAGTGTTATGGGAGTAACCCTATTGTAAGTTAGTTAGCAATATCATCATAACAAGGTGTGGTAAGGGTGAGGGAGAATAGGTGCTCATCTAAAAATGAGTCATCTACTATGGTATCTCCTTCAGGGGATTGTAGACATGATAAGAAATCAGTCATGATGTTGTCCCTACTAGACTTCTCTACAATAGTGATATCAAATTTTTTTAATAAGAGTATCCATTTTATCACTCTGGTTGGGATAGCTAGTTTGTTCATAAGGTACCAAATGGTTTTATGGTCTATATGAATAAATAATTAATATCCTATGATGTAGTGATGAAACCTATTGATAGCATATACTACTACCAAAAACTCTTTTTCAGTGACTATGTAATTTAATTCTATTACATGTAGTTTCTTTTTTATAAAATAAATAGCATAATTGAGTTCTCCTTATTTTTAGCCTATCATAGATCCTAGGGTAGTATTTGAAACATCTATGTGAATATGGAAGGGAAGCTTCAAATCAGGACCACGTAGAATAAGGGTGGTGGTTAATAATTCCTTTAATTGTTTGAAGGTTGTATCACAGGTAGGAGTCTAGATGAATTCAACATCTTTGGTCAAGAGAGTGATCAATGGTGTTGCTACTTTTATGAAATTGTTGATAAATTTCTTATAGTAACTAGCATGTCCTAAAAAAACTCCTAACATCTTTATGTTTCTGAGGAACAAGAAGATTTTTTATGATGTTGATTTTTTTAGGATCAATATTAAATCCTTTAGCAAATACATGGTCACCTAAAAGAATGTCTTCTATCATAAGCATGTAGCATTTCTTATGAATTAAATATAAATGGTGCTTTTGACAACATTATATCACTTTATCCAAGTTGTTAAAGAACTCATCAAAAGTTTCTCCATAAATAATGAAGTCATCCATATAAATTTCTACACATTCATTTGCCATATCTACAAAGATACTCAAGACAACCCTCTGGAATGTTGTAGGAGTGTTACATATCCCAAAAGTTAATACAACATAAGTATAAGTACCCTAAGGACAAGTGAATGTGGTCTTCTCTTGGTCCTTAAGAGAAATGCTAATCTAGTTGTAACCATTGAAGCCATCTAGAAAGGCAAAATATTTCTTCTATGTTAGTATATCCAACACCTGATTAATGAATGGTAGAGGAAAATGATCCTTTCTAGTTGCTATATTAATTTCCCTGTAATCTATGTATACACATCATTATCCATTTTTATTTGGTGTAATTACCAAAGGTGAAACCCATTCACTATTTGAGATGGGGTATATAAATTTAGTGGTCAATAGTTTCTACAATTCCACTTTGACTATTTCTCTAAGAGATAGATTCATCCTGTGTTGTGGTTGTCTAATTAGTTGGCACTCTTCTTTGATATAAATATGATGTGTGCATGTCCTCATAATCCCATGAAAAAACATGTTGGTTTTCATTCAACATGTTGACTAGATGCTTTTCCTCATTTGCCTCCAACTTGTTATTAATAAGCAATGTTTTTCCTGGAGAGATTTCAATTTGCCATGAGAGTGATTTCATCATTTCTATATTTATAATGGATTTGGTTTGGCTATATTTATGAGATATTAGATAGTAGAATATTTATTAAACAAATGCATTATATTTATCTACTTCTTACAAGATGAAAAATGGGCACTCAACACATTGCAAGTGGTTGAGATCTCTAGAATGAGTTTGGTAATTATTCTAGAGAATGTTGGAGAAAATTATATCATCTTTCTGATTAGCCAAGGTGAATTCATGGTCTATGGTGAATATAAAAATCTAGGAAGGTTTCTCTACCTCATCTTAATCAATAAATAATGTATGCTTTGGTGTCAAGGCTAGATATGCTGGGGGATAGAGGACCAACTTCCTAATGTGGTTTCCATTGGAGATCAACATGTCACCTGATCTATAACTAATGAAGGCATCAACTATGTCAAGCCAAGGACATCCTAAGATAAGAGGATATCCACTCAAATTAGACTTAAGCTAAAACACAATAAAATCTACAAAATACTCCCAAGAATCTATAGTAATGACAAGATCTTCAATGATTCCTTCTAGTCGACTATAGACCTATAAGTCATTTGTAGCATTTTAGATGTGAGACAAATATTATTCAACTATAGTTTGTACATAGTTTTAGTTGTCATTAAATTTATTATATCCCTTAGGTATATCAATGTATTTGATAAGTACTAATCATAGATATGGACTATTACTATTAGGCATCCTGGATCTAAATATTTCTTTGGTAGGGTGTCTTCCAACATAAGGTCTGCTAATTGGGCAATCACATGCACTGTATCGGGATCCTTCTTCCTTCCAGTTTTATGTAGATATAAGTCTATAATATCTTTGTAATATATGGGCACATCCTTGATGGTTTGGAAGAGGGAAATTTTAACACAAATATTTTTGAGCTGTCATATAAAATCAAATTTAGACTCAATTATATGGCACTGAAGGGTAAGACATTTTGGAAATGGTGGGATATTTCAACAATATCTTTATTTACTAGTTTAGAGAGTTCTTATGGTGGTGAGGGTGGGTTAGTATGATCTTATAGAGTTTTTTGATCTAACTCCATTATTATAGGTGGGGTTGGAGGTGGTATAACTTTCCTTGAATGTAAGTGAATTTCACTGATGTTCACCACATATTTTGGGTATTAGATAGGTTTAGTACTAAATGTTGGTTAAACTGGCTTATTTTCAAGGTTTTACATGGGCTGGGTAGGGAGCTAATTAGGCTTAGGTGTAGATTCTATATTGGTTATAAGAGTAGGAATTTGTTGTTGCTATTGTGAAGGGAATCATCCTTGATGGTTTCCCTAGGGCTAATTAGGTCTCCAGGACTGCTACCACTAGTTTGTGAAGGGTAGGCCTTGGGGTGGTTTCCAAGCTTGTGTCTAAAGTGGGGATGAATTTTGGAGGTTTCCATGAGGTGGTGGGGTAGCTTGTCTAAGGTAGATGTTAGCTAGAATTAAGAGGTGGGGCATTCATCCATAGACTAGTTTAGTTGGGAGTAGTATTTACAAATTATGAGTTAAGAGAGGTAGAATTTACAAAAGGTGGATTTTGTCCCATACTTAGATAAGATGGTCATTGAACCCATGGAATTATTTGTGTAACATAGAAAACTTGGTCTCCATCTCTTCCTATAGAATGCAACTCTACTATTTTTGGTTCTTCAGCTATGATGTTAGCTACTTTAGCCTGAACCTTATGACACTTACAATCTATCTTTCTCCTCTTACAATCTAGATAACAGATAGTCAAAGCTTGATCCAAGGTTGCTTCCTTTTGCCTTAAGTGTAAGCTATCTAGTTGGGTTACCAAATTACTAATGATATCTTATTTCATATCTTGTAATAGGTTACTAACTTTAGATTTTGATAGGCCACTTGTAGCTGTCAGTGGAAGCTTGCTGCCCCTAACTTTTTTTATGGCAGACCTGGAATAATTCTTGCTCAATTACTTGATATATGCAAATGATAGATGGGAGATATCTCACCCACTCATTAGGTCCAAGGTTTCCAAACAATATTCTCAGACTCTTTTAAGGAAGATGAGTTTTATAGGTTCTTCTCCTAGTGCACTTTGCTTGAATTTTTGTACACTAAACATGAACTGTTCAACATAATCTTCCAAAGATTCATCCCCTTTTTTAGTCATATTGAAGATGTCATTTATTTTATAACTTATTTCTCATTCATATTCTTGATACTTAGCTGGAAATTTGTTTTTAATATCCTCCCAAGTAAGGACTAAATTACTACCCAGTCCAATGAAATAACAAAGTGTTGAGTCCTTAAGGGTGGTTGGAAAAAATTTCAATTTCTATGCATCTTACCTATAGTCATACTTTTATAAAGGATATCAAATTCAAACAAAAAAATGTCTGAGTATTTTTATAATGTACCTCTAAAATTGGGCAAAGCTGAGGGTGGGATATTTTTCATTTGTGTTATGCTTATTGCATATGAAATAAGAAATTCAAAATTAACTGTGTTTAGAGTCCCATTATCATCCAAAAAGTCTCTTTATCTATTCATTATGGTTTTCCTTGTGATATTGATAACAAAGGTACTTAAGATCACATCTTCAAATTATGTATGAGTCCCTTCATAATGTGATAGTAAATATTTATCTACTACTTTGTAGTCCTTTTTCCTAATGAGAAATATGAAGAATATCTTGAGCTTTCTTAGATTTGTTCAACAAATCCTTAATGGAATGTTGTTTTGATGCTACTTTTTAGAGTGTTTGCTTCATGAAGTTCTTCTCCTTCATTTCATCTTACTAACTTAGCTAATGCTTGCTCTACTTTTGTTTCCTTTTTCAAATCAAATAGTACTTCTTCTACAGGTTACTTCCTTTGGTTTGTAGTTTTTCCTTCTTCAAGAGCCCTCCGGTTTATGGTATTTATTTTCAATAAGATTATTAGTTGTTGTGGGTACTTGTGGTTCTTTCTCGGTATAAAATTATGGATTATTTGATAGGAATATCCCTCAAAAATCTCTTTCTCTCTACATAAATGTTGTGATACACCTTTCAGCTATCCTATTCTTTCTTACATAGGATTAGTGTCTTTTTTTAAAAAGTGTTTTAGTGGGTTGTTTTAGAATAAGCAAAAAATATAATAAAGGAGTGTAGAAATTAAAATAATTGGAATTGAAATTTTACTTCTAGAAAGTAGTAAAATTATCTACTAAAAGCAAAAAAATTACTCTAATAAGTAAAAAATGAAAGTAGAAAAATTATCTTATAAAATTGGAAATAAAAGCAAGAAATTTATCCTAGAAAAGAGGAAATGAAAGAAGGAAAATTAAAGGCGCACTTTGAAAAAAACAAATCACTCTTGCAAGAAATAAATCTTAAAAACACGAACTAAGTAAATTACAAGATTACAAAGAGGCATTCAAGGATATGCACCATTTACTTCTAGAAACTTAGACATCTAGCATAAGACACCATAATGCCCTCACTCAACTTGCCTAGTTGAATCTATATGTTTAGGAAATTAGACATCTAGGATAAAACACCATAGTGTCCTCACTCAACCTACTTAATTGGGTAGAACATTGCATTAACCAATCTTTAAAATAATGATTGATTTTAGAAAAGAATAATTGACACCCTCTCTAACAATGGCACCAAAATATTATGCAAACTAATTACCTAGTGAATACTAGATTCTTGAGTCTACTTAACATTAATTATCAACCCAAGGTGTGTACACTTTTCAATGATGTCAACACTATATATACATTATTGATTCATAAATTATCTTGCTTTACTAGTTGCATTAAAATGAATTTATATTGAATTCACTAGATAGTTATACTATGAAACTATTATGATAGAAATACATAAATAATTAACACTTATAAATCACACATGCATCACACATTATATAATCAAATTAATAATGAAATCTACTTACACACTTTTAACTAAGGAGGGTTAGCATATTCACTATAAATCCTTCTGAGGAGGCTCTTCCTTGTTCAAAACTGAGTTCCAATCCTTCTCTGAGAGATTTGTAAAAGCTTCTTACACAATAAAATTTCTTATTACTCAAATCTATAGTAATTAAAGATTGCTGTAGAAGATTTTAATGTAATCACTTCTATAGTTCTATTAACTATCCAATCTTCAGTTTCAACTCACTAACTCCTAATCTGATCTAAGTTATACCATCAAATATAGAAGGTAATTTATCAAATTCTAACCAAAGACACTAAACTAAGAAAAATACAAATACTTTAGAAACTACCCCAGTCAACCTTCAAGTGGTTAGTAACTAAAGTTACTTGTTTTAGGCTTGACTAGGTTAAAGATAAGGTATACTATTTTATTGTTTTATTTATTTTTGTCTCCTTCCCATTGTCCTTATCTTTCTCATCTTTGGCAACACATCCAAATTTATTTTCATGTAAAGAGTCTGTATAATAGCTATGGTCCTTTCCAATCATCCATTCAATTCTCAATATAGCTAGATGTGTCCTTAAGATTTGATCATAACAATAGCTCTATTTTGTATAGTGGCTATGAACAACTTCTTGAAGCTTATAGTTGCTATAGGTACTCAATAGTGGCTATTGGAAACCTATAGGTGAAGCCTATAATTAGTGCAAACAACTTGTAGTGGCTATCGGCAGCCTGTAGGTGGATCCTATAGTTACTGTGGGCAGCTTGCAAGTGTTGTGCCCAAATGAGATCATGTAGCCCTATGTTATCCTTAAAATTATTGTTAAATAAAGTTACACAAATTTAATCTAATCAAGGAAAAAACATCAATAATTCATATCACACACACACACACACACACACACACACACACACACACACACACACACACACACACACACACACACACACACACACATATCAATGCACACACAAAATCATAAATTCATTCACTCATTTGTAGAGCCATAGATGGTTGTGAGGATTTACATAGAAAAATATATATAATAGGTATGGATGAGGCATATAAAATAGAGAAATTGGTGGCTTCATCACTAATCAAAGCTCAAACTCTATAGTTGGCCTCATGATAGAGTTGAGGTCCATTAGGGTGTAGTAGACTAGCAGATTGGAAAAGGAGAATAAAAAATCTTTTAGTGCTACCTACTTTCCCACATAAGTACCCAATCTTTGCAGTAGATTGTTGGTTTTGTAAAGGGTCTTGAGGAATGAGGAATACGTTGCGTGAATGTAGGTCCATTTTACTTTTTTTGTTTAAAATAACCATCATGATTTGATCTTAGTACCATCCTTATTTGCCTACATAGCTTTACACCTATAATGAACATGTATCCTTTGTATATTGATGGTCACTACTCACTTAGTGTATTTTTATGTCTTTAGTGTGCCTCATGTTTCCTAAGGTATTCTCATAAGACACATACATTATAATTATTACATTGCATCTTTCATTCCCTATAACCTTAATATTTTCCCTTAATATTTTTTTTTTTTTTGGTAATCACTCCCCCTAGGGATTCCATTTGTGAGTTGCAGTGTAAGAACCTGAAAAGGACCTACTTATACTTTTCCAAATCTTTTTTGTCTATTTATTTTAAAAATTGCATGTGTTCTACATAATGCTAGAAAAAAAACACCCCACATATATTTCCTATAACATATACAACAAACGTAAAATACATGTGCTAGAAATAAATATATCCATGCATCCACAATAATAACAAAATATAACTCATGAGACTAAAATTTAAATTTTCAAAAGAATATATCTCTATATATCATGTGTTTTTATACAAAATATAAAAATACATCACTCTAGCTCTATGGTTGGGCTCTATCATGCCTATCTCATGGCCTAGACACACTACTCATAGACACCTTAGACCATCCCCTATACACAGTATGCTATAATGTAGTTTTCCAAGATCTCAAACCTACTACTTGTCCCTATAGGTTGACCATCTAGGCTTGTACCTATCCTAATTGGGTCATGTTAGTCATGTGTACAACTCTCTCCTAAGCTAGGGCCTTCCAAGCATGTGCCTCTCTTACTCCCACCCTTGTTGGTGGCTACAATCCATCCCCACATGTTTGTATCTACCTTGCATCCTCCCCCACTAGTCTAAAATATCCTACCTAAGTTGGCACAAACAATACCATAGGATCATCTAGCATGGTGGGGTTGTACGATACCAACAATCCATCTAAAATGTTATGGTGTACTATCATGACTAGGGATCCCCATCTAGTCTCCCTTGTTATAGGGTCTACAAAAACCAAAACCCAGATAGATATTAGATCACACATACATCTCAAAATATATCTATCTACCTAAAATCATATCCAACTAGTCTTCTACCTCAAAGATTAAAAATTATAGCATTTTTTACTTATCCTAGTGTCACCAACCACCATCTCCTCATCTGCTCATCTTATGAGCATGGTCT
Source organism: Torreya grandis (assembly GCA_037957365.1). NCBI lineage: Eukaryota > Viridiplantae > Streptophyta > Pinopsida > Cupressales > Taxaceae > Torreya > Torreya grandis. The sequence goes on along the minus strand of JARHVA010003096.1, from coordinate 50,700 downwards.
CTCCATTGGCCATCCCCATAATCACATCATCCATGGGTCACCTAGCTATCAAAGAAAAACTTGGAGTCATCACCTATACACACATTAGTCCTCGGCTCAGTGGCGCCTCTATCAACTAGCTCTGCCTTGGGTTAACTATCAAATCATCCTACATAACAAATCTCTTCTATGATTGATCCTACCCATGGCATATTTATTGTTGGTGTGTTCAAGGTGGTAATTACTCCTCCTAATATGGTACCTACTATAGTACCTATTTCACCCTTGCATCCACATCCATGCCCTCTCATCCTTTGATTTTTGACTATTATGCTCAACTAGTCCATGATCTCACATACCATAGTTTGATCTCTGATCTCTAAACTAGTACTCCTCCTCTTCCTATCCACCTTGGCTCTCTCACATGTTGTGCCCAAAATTAGGCACTAGTATAGGAGATATTAGGTGTGGTATTCCAAAATATCATGAAAATTATGCTAATGGTTGTGGCTCTACCTGCTAAATATAGTGACCCATGATCTGTAATCGAGCTAATCCCAATGTCATGGTCAACCAAATAGGATAAATAATAGTAATATGTGTGTAATTCTACCACATAATATCTCCTCATGTGATCATCCATAGTGCTAGCATGTGGGGCATGACCTATACTACCTAGTCTTATCTCCATCTAAGACCCTGAGGTAACCTATCATCAACCATATGGGGTAACCTAACTGGATGATACATTGAGAACATCTCATATTTATACACTAAGTAACACTATCAGTCACATGGTATTCTACCCTTTGGAAAATGTACCATACATATCATGCATGAGCTGGACCTAGATGATAGATCCAAAATCATAGATCTCCCCTTGATCCAATATAGACTACCACAAGGATATCACATATAATAGTACCCTACCATATAACTTATGATATAATACTCTTATTATCACAATGCCTATCATAACCTTTTGAATATCTAAAAAAATTTCAATATAAACATCAAATAAGCTCACCTTTAGCCCTGGGTAGATTTTATATGAGCACATCACCCACCTGGCTAGCTCTTGTCTCTCCTCTAGATCATCCAGTGTCTTTGTGATCACTAGTGTCCCTCTTATAGGTAGTCCAAACAATGCATGGACATCATCTAGTTCTATACCTACCAATATGGTCTCCCCATCCACCACCCATTAGAAAGTGTTGGTAAACTATTCCCATTATCTAAGGAACATGATAACGAGATCAACACTTAATGGGATGTGTCTCATCTTCATGATACCTCCCAATCCCAATGCAAATAATCTCACTCTATCCACATCTGTCAACCACTCCAATAAATTAGTTAATCACAAGGCATTGATCAGTCACTAAAATCTATGGTGTCTCTATAAAATATCAAACAACAAATGATTTATTAGACCTCCATGTCATTCATAATCAAAATACATTCTTATAAATTTCAAAAAAATAAATTGGTCTGATTTAGTTTGTTTCAATTTTAACCAAATTAACCTAACCAACTAAGTTGGCCACTTACTACTCAGTCAGCCTACTAGTTTTTATTATCTTCTACCAATTAGATCAACCTAGTCAACCATGTTATTTCATTGTAATTACTTATGTCCCCTAGTTTTTTCATTAAATGTTTGGCCCAATTCTCAAAATATAAAATTATCATATCTAATTTCCATAAATGACTTGGGAAATTATTGGTCTGACTCCTTCCCATCTAATACCTCATTTGACCCCAATACCCCTAAAATTTTCCTAGGGTTCATTCTGATATCTATATTTTACCTAACAGTCAAATTTATATAAATCACTCCATTTCAAATAAAAATACTCAAAATTTTGAAATTTTCAGTTGCTTACCTATGTTGTACTCATTGTGGATGCTATGCATCCTCCCCATCTCATCTAATGTCTCACCACCATCTTGGCTTTCTAGGTCTCTCACTCAGTCTATCAAATCTTTATTTTTCTTAGAATAGTAAATAATACCAAATGAACTCTTTTTCACCCTATTTATATTTACTATTCCAAAATTATTTACCTTTCAAACATTTACCATCAAATTTATTATTTTTCTCATATATTTGTCTTTACTAACTCTTTTTCCAAACCTTAAAATGTTATGGAATCCTGATGTCATAGAGAATATTTTTAACTATTATGTGTCTATGTTTCAAAAAAATTGATTTTTTGCTCTTTCTTGCTAATCTCTACAGTTTCACCTATTGCTTCTCACATTGGACACCTTCACATTTCTCACATTTCCTTCTTTATCTATAACACTAAATAAGTAAAGGTATGTGTTTTTCAATTTTTTCCTTTCATTTATCTTATTTTCTCCTTAGTGCACTTTATTTGGCTTCAATTTTATGTGTTGCTATGTTCTTTTCTCAAAGCACCATCCCTTGTTGCACCTATGTGACACATGATGAGTTTTAAGTGGGGCATATGTATACACATAATATTTTCAAACTATCAATAATTGACACTCTTTGTCATTAAGGAACCCATCGAGTCTCAATCTCTCTGAGTGCACACCATAAGGGGTGCATTAGGAAAGGGGTGAGCAGACCATTAGTGTTTCATAGGATTGTTGTCCTTTATTGCCACTTTTTATCAATCCAACTAGCTCCTAAAAACATTCCCCTAAGATTTTCCTCCTCTTTTTAACCCTCTAATATTTTTATAACTTCATTATCCCTTTCCCTAACCTAAACCCCTTTTTGGTAGTTTACATGATATACTTAGCAACATCAACCTTGTATTGTTACTAACAAAGCTTATTACAAACTAGGTTGGCCCATGGCCGACCTAGTCCATGACATAGTTTGTTTTTTGTCAATTATGATACTAGGTTGATTGGGTCAACCTTATCAGCCTTTATTTTCAAAAAGTTTTAGGGTTAGATCTGCCTATATAAACACATTGATTTTTCCATTTCTCAGAGAAGAGAGTTAAGTAAGATATATTGTGCTTCTACTTATCCACCATTCTCCTTGAGGAGTAAGCTTAGGAGATACATATCTTGTCTTATGGAGAAATATTTTAGATGTATTGATAGGTTGTGTATCCTAGGAATGATTTATCCTTTTAATCCTTACATACCAAAACAACATATTGTAAAGAACCTTGGCCAATGGGAGAAATTGAGGTTTGACAAGTTCATCTTCAAAGTTAAGTATTCATAACTTTGTTCCTACTTTGTAAGAATAGATAGATATACATTTTCACTTTTTTTCCATGCATTAGGATTATATATACATTGACATGAGTATATTTATTCTAGGCATGTTTACTTTAAATGTTCACTATCCCCACTTTGTGCCACAAGCTTTGGCAAACACTAGATTAGATTTTGATTTACTTGTTATTAGTTTAGTGAATATGAAAACATATGACCTAGTTAGGGTTACTATGTAGTTTTACTTGACTTGAGATTTTAGAACCCTCCCTAGTGATATTATTTATGGTAAAATATCCCTTGGATAGGTCTAACAAATCCATATTGGTCATAACCCCAATTCTCTAATGTATCCCCAATTGGAAGTGTAAGTAAGATCTATCTTCTCTAATATAGGATTGATATGTAGATCTATTATATTTCCCATTGCATACAGTTCCTACACTTCTCATGGATCAAGAGCCAACATTTTATTCATAACATTGTAAAGGTATCTCATTCCCATATCATTACACATTGGTTTTTATTGTACCAAAATATAATAGAATATGAAGCACTTATCATAGGGTTTCATCTAGTCGTACAATGGAATATCAAGAAATTACATGTTCATGGAGATTCTCAACTAATTATTAACTAGGTGACAAAGCAATACTAGACCAAATATGCAAATCTTAATCCATATAAAACTATGTGGATCATCTTAAACATAGATTTGAACACACCTAGTTTGAATAGATCCCCAAGGCCAGAAATAGGGCTGCAAATTAAATAGAAACAATTGGCTCACTAATAGTAATCATAGATCATGTTTTAGATTACAAATTCCTTATCAAACATATTTTAAGGATAACTCATGAATGTTTTGAATATGAAATGATATGTGATATTATTTTTCCTAGCTCACCTTGGTACTCAGATATATATATGACTACCTTCATGATAATATTCTCTCTTTCAACCTTTCCTATAACAAACACAAATATTTCATTCATAATATTTATTGTTAGATCATACTTGGTGCCACACTCTATTATAGATTATATGATGGAACTCTACTTCATTTTTTAGATTAGATAGAGTATAGATAAGCACATAAAGTACAACCAAGTATTTGTAGGGCCCATATTAGTGGAATGGTTCTTGCCAAAAAATTCTTGCATATAGGGTATTACTAGCTCACTATGGAGGTTAATGCATGTGCTTATGTAAATAAGTGTGTATCTTGCTAGAAGCATGCCAATATCATTCATGCACCACCTCAATAAATTTAGATAATCACCACACTATGGCTATTTTCCACATGGGGACTTGATCTCATACATAAAATCAATCCTACTTCTTCAGACAACCATAAACATATGCTCACTTCAACCAAATATTTTAAAAATTGGGTTGAAGCAATTCCACTCAAATAATTGGTAAGCAAATTTAAAAATTCATCCCAAATCATCTCATTTTATACTTTGGAAATCCATCTAACCTCATTTCTAATAATGGTATCTCCTTTAAAAATAAGGACATCAAATCCCTATATGCCAAAAATTATATCAAACAATACTTTTTTACTACCTATTTTCCTTAAATCTTTGGCCAATCTAAAGCATCTAATAAAACCCTTGACCAAATCCTTAAAAATACACTAATAAATCTATTGGATGTGATTGGATTATATAACTATTTACTAACCTCTAGGCATATTGTACCAATACCTAAACCCCAATAAGAGCCACACCATACTCCCTTGTTTATGGCACTGAATCTATTCTCCCTATCAAGATATAGTTTCATTCCTTATGCATTTCATTATAGGATATCATTAATGAGAAGTAATATAAAGTCCCTTAGCTTCAATAATTATAACTACCTAATGAAAAATGGGTAGTTATTTTGAACAATCTTTAGGAATATCAAAACAAATTATGTCATAGCTATAATAAGTGTATCAAAACAATAAAATTTAAACTTGGTGATCTCATCCTGAAATAAATCAAAATGATACCAATGCCACCCATGAAAATAAAGGAAATTTTGAGCCTAATTGGCTAGGTCCATTCACCATAATATCTAATTATGGATCTAGGGCATAAATATTGATTACACTAGATAGGGAAGAGCTAGATGAGCCCATGAATATTATACATCTAATCATTTTTATATTTGATTGGCTTGAACATTCTCTATGAGGACCCCTACTTGGGGGCGTGGCCTAAAAATACCCTCCCTTCATCCCAATTATAATTGAGTCAATCTATCCTAGTCTTATTCTGCCATCCTATTATTTATTCTAATCTTGATTCTAGTTCATAGGTACAAATGGTAATTTTAGATGCCATAATTTAGAAAACATTTCAAGTAAATCATTCAAATTTTGTCACCATCAATACATAAAATACAAATGATATCTCATATTAGCTTATGCATGATTTCCTTGCATTATGATTCTTGAGAACACATCTTTTAGATCTTGTTAAATTTTGTACCATTTGTTTCATTCATGTGTCATTCATATTTCTACCCTACTATTGATTTTTAGTATCCTCTATTTTAGGTGTAACTACATTAACCTAAGGTCCATTTGGACTATGTAGGTAGCACTCAGCTTTTGAGGTCAGCTTAGCCACCCTTTTCCCACACTCTTGAATTTTTTTTCAATATAAGCCATGATCTCACCATTTTGTGAGCAACCTAAGACATTCTATCACCATTTTATGATTTAAAAAATTCTACATCTCATAATCCTCCATCGAGTTGAGATGCTAAAAACCCTAAAACATTCAAAACAATTAAAAAACCCTAATATTTTTAAAATTCCAAAAACAACCTAAAAATTAAAAAAATTAAAAAAGGGGCTTAACATATCCATGAGAGATATAAATCCATAAAATATTTAGTTATGTTTTCATCATATTCACCAGTGGTCTTTGGACCTATTTTGGATGATACGGTTTGCCACATTTTCTAGGTGAGAACCCCTCATCTAACCATTTTCATTTCTAATTTACCATTGTGATTCCTTCATTTACACTCCCATTTTTTAGAGAACTACATCAACCTAAAGTCCACATAGACTATGTAGACATTACTTAGATACGTGGGTCATCTCAGGTCAATTTGGCCAATATTATTTCCATTCCTTTTTCTTGATTTCTCTTAATGCTCTTACCATTACCTTTTGATATTATTCCTTTATAATAAAATATCTTACTTATCATCATTTTATTCTTTCCCACCTCTATGGGAGAACTACATTTTCCATAAAGTCCATTGGAATATGTAGGTAACGTTCACTTGAATATGGCATTTGGAGACAACTCAACCACCCTTTTTTTCTTATATTCCCCTTTCCATATAATTTGTCATCTTGTCCTCTCATTTGCAATCTAGAGATTAGGGGAATAATCTCCAAGAGTAATGCCTTGAGTTCACACATGCACAAATCATTCACTAGTTTCTTACTTTATTGTGTTTGTGTGTTTGTCAAACAATGATTATTTTTTATTATTATTGGTGTATTTCTTTACTTTTCCTCTTGAGTAACTTGATTCTTTATGTTGCTTTTCTTTTTGGTTTTGTGTTTATTTTTTTCTTTGCTTACTTGTTTGTTTCCTTCTTTATTTTCACCTCCACTCAGTCAATTGTGATATCAAGGTCATCATCATGGTGCTTCCTATCATAAAATTTTACTTGAGTCCATCCATTGACATTTGTGAGCATGCCATCATTGTTTTTATCATTGTTGTGTTATTGTCAATTATCTATTAGATTAGGGGTTAGTTCTTATGCATATTACAATCTAGCCATCATGTTATTTTATATCATGGCATATATTATTATGTGATACATCAAAAATCAAGTGTTGAAGGTCTAATTAGTAATGTCATAGTAAAATATCCTTATATACCAATCTCAATGCAATCACTGAATCCCATGACTAAATTATATGCTACTCATGATACATATCAACAAATGAGCATATACAAAGAATCATAATAATTATTATTCATCATCTCTTTTACCATTTAAAATTTTCATGTGCTTGGTTTTTTATGGCTTCTTAATTATTTAAAAAATCACTATACCATTGCACCTAAATTTTTACCCTCTTATCATTAATATGTGTAACATGTTACACCTCTAAGATATGCCTGCAAACCAATTAATTGGTTTCCTAATAATCATTTATAAAAAAAATGCCCTATTGGGGAAAACCAATTAGACTAATCAACGATCAACTATAAGCTATTGGGTAAACTAATTAGACTGATCAATGATTAAATATTCCCTACTAGGGAAACTCATTAAATCAATGATTAAATCTACCTTGTTGGGGCACATTATTGTCATCAACCAAGACCACCCTTTTTGGGTATAATTTCATCATTTAGTCTTTCTTGTAATTAATCCTGTATATTTCACCCTCTTTGGGGTAAGTTAAAGTGTGACACTTATTTCAAGATGCATACTTCCCTCTTCCCCCACCTTGGTGGTAATTAAATTCTATTTTTATCAAACATTAGAAATCAAAGAATGTAAACATTAGCACATTTGGATTAATATAATTTATGGGTTAATTTCACTCTCCTTTTTGCTTGATTGCATGTGTTATTTTTATTCATTTTGAGGGCCATTCCATTTTAAATTCTTACCTGACCATTCCCTCTAGGGGGCATCTAGGGCTAATCAAGCACCCATTTAGGGCATTGATCTAGGTTTATCGAATCATAATTTTAAAATATAAGAGTGAAGAAATAATTCTTTAAGCATTATAAAATTTACTCTTAATGATTTTTTAATTTTTTAAAAAGATGATATATGACTAGGGTCTTGTAACACCTTCTCAAACATGGGAAAAATGTAGACACTTAATTTTAATTATATTCATGCTTAAACTGTAGTCAAAATTGACTTTCTATAATCACATGTAAATTTTATAGGAAGAAACCAATAGACCTAATTTGCCTACACATCTTCCAATTGAATCCAAAATTATAGAAACTCATCCTTGATTGCGGAAATGGATCTTATTACAATATGAATTCTAATGCATATATAATCAAATCAACCATTTATAAGTGTTATTATAAGATAGCTAAATGAATATTTTATTGACAAAAGAACATTGTAATTTCATAATTACTCTAATTTCTAATTAATCACCTTGGTTAATTATCCTAATCATTCCTCTAATGGAAAATTATATAAATTTGGAATTATCTATTTTCCTAAAATTAAAATTGAATTATTTCCTCACATAGGTGATGTTATAGGGGTAAGTCAATGGAATGGAGTGGAGTGTGGGAAAGGTGGCTTATGACATGACCACTTATAAAATATTTTACATATATTACACCCATCTTACACATACTTCCTCTTACATATATGTGTGTGTATATGCACATGAAGATTTTATCTTAATTTATATCTCTCTCTATGTGTGTATGTGTGTGTACACACACATGTATATGTATGTACACACATATATATATATATATGTATGTACACACATATATATGTATATGTATATGTATAGGTATAGGTATATTTATACATGTATGTACACACATATATATGTATATGTATATGTATAGGTATAGGTATATTTATACATATATGTACATACATATATACATACATACATATATGCATGCATACATACACACATATATGTATATGTATATGTACACACAAACCAAAAAAATGAAAATATAAAAAATATATATATAAAAACTTATAAGATAACTAAATTAGTCTTAAAATCATCATCATCATCTCCTTCATACTTAAAAAATAATAGGTTTACATAAAAAATATGGTGGGTTTTTTCCTCACAAAAGTAATTTTATAACAACTTAACAAATTCATTTATTTACACTAAGACGATAACCTAAACTTTAAATTCATCATAAAGAATATAGTTTCATTATTGAAATAATACTTTTCTTGTCACATCAGCCCTACATAGCAAATAATTTGGTCAATTTGAGTTATATTTATTATTATGCATCTTTTATAGTTCATTATGAACTTGTTAAATTGAATTTGTGATGAACTCATACATGATATGTGTTATTTCAACTCTTTTGACCACTTAAATAATAAATCAAGGATATTTTTGCCCAAGCATTTTTCACATCCTTCACCTACTTATTAAATTAAAACATAAATATTTTAACCATATTTTTTTAATTCAATCACTATTAGTTAACCACCAAAACATTTCCTTATCTACACCAATCTTGAAGTGGAAAACATGATTACAATTTTTTTGGATGAAAGTACCCAACACAGTCATTGATTTTATCAAGGTGCTCTTGAGATTGGTAATTTTGTTCTTGAAATCATTTATAAAACCCATAAATAATTTTATATGTAAATTCAATAAGAAAGGTACATCTTATAATTGATTCTTTTGGATCATTTAAGTGATTGTGTAAATTTTATTATTCAACTGAATGACATCCTCCACTTGGATTTATACTAAAATATATAGATCTTTATTACCATCAACACATTTATGTATTTTCAATAATAATTTATAAATATTTTTGAGATCATAATATACATTAATTATGTATACACCTAAATTTGGCCACTAATGACCTCTAACTAGGTTTTTCACCAATTCCCACCTAAAATGCACAATTTGGCCTAAAAACACTAAAACATATTAAAAGATGTGAAACTAACATATTAAAGTGCTTATTTTGGCTATATTATCATTAAATGGGGCAATTAAATTTATGGGCCAACTAACTTTTATCAGATCATTTTGAGTCAAAATGCTAATTTTGCACCTAGGTGCTTTAGATTGCTCTTTCCTATCAAATCTTTTGCACGAGACACGTGCCTTTATTATTTGGTGTTGGTAACATCATAAATGGGATAATGGATCCAATGCATCTAACATCACCTTCTAATTCATATCCAGTTAAATTTTGGACCAATAATAAGGTATTTTGATCAATGTGAGTAATTTATGCATAAAGTGCTTAAACATGCTTAAGAGATAATTAAATGAAATTGGAGCCTAATCAAGAATTCTATGAAAACTTGTTGAATAATTATTTTTTGAAATGAATATTTAATATCTACATCATTAGTGACCTCATTTTTTGGGAAGACATTCATAGGCCATAAATGCACAAATATCAAGATTCATGCCTCCTATGCCTCATAAAAGCCCTCCATGCCTCTTAATTGCTCCTCTATCCGAACTATTGATGAACCTATTTATCAATTTTAATTATAAAATTGGATTAATCCTTAACCACACATATAAATCTTGAGATGGATGGTTCAGGTTGATTCTAATCATTTGCAAAAATCTATAAATAAAGAGGCCATGAACATCATTTTCAAGCTATTTTGGTGTAAAGTTATAATGCACAAATATCTTCAAGAAGACATTGAAATTAGTGTTACCATGACAAATTAATTTCAATCCAAGGCAATCCACAAGCTAAAGGTTCCAAGGAGAGATGGAGGTAGCCAAGCTTCCATTGCCGAGGACTTCATGAGCACAAGCCGAGCAAGCCACTACTACAAAGGAATTTGGAGCATCCAAGGAAGGTGAAGGAATTTTTGTGTCTTTCCTTAATTTTTAATTGTGTTTTTCATTTTTTTTAATTACTAATCTCACCCTAGTAAATAGGCAGGAAGATGTTAGCTTATTGTATTTTTGATATGGTTCCATTCACTAACATAATACTAATCTCCTCTTTTTAGTCAAATTCCTAGTTCACATAATGGCATGCTTGGTGGGACCAAATGCATCCCACACATGAAGAATATCATTCTACAACTTTAAAATCATCATTTGGATCATTAAAACTCTTTTAATTTAATTTTTTAACTTTTTTTTTCTTTGTTATGGGTTTACATAGTAACGGACATCGGTTAGTAAAACCATCATCGGTTGGCATAGCCATCATTGGTCACTATTGGTATAACTAAGGTCGTTTAGATAACCATCATTGGTTAGTAAGTGTAACCGACATCAGTCATTGTGTTTTTCTTAAAAACACAAAACTTGAGAGCTAATAGGCCATTTTAAAATGCTTGGTTTGGGGTCATATAAACTCCATTTTGGATGATTTTTTTTTAAAAAATACATGTTTTATCCTAAATTTTTAGAATTTGACATTATTTTGGCTTCAATTTTCATATTTGTTTCAAAAAAAATTGAAAATATATTTAAAATGTTTCTAATCTAACATATTTGCTTTTGGGGTGATGTCTTAAGGGTAAACAGGTAACCAACAAACTTGGAAATTATTAAAACATGCTATTAAGAAATCTTTAGCATGATTTTAAAATGAATTAGGAACATTATTTTGGTACTTAAATAAGTGTTTTTAGCTTTAGTTTTCAAATTTACAACTAAGACCAAGGGGTTAAATGAACACCACCTCATTTTTTAAATTTGGGATTAAAAATGAACTCACCTTTCCAAGCTTTTTGTGTTCACTTAATTGTTTAAATTAGATTTTTGTTTGGAAAAAGAGGGGTGTTACATGTATGATCTTAAATTTATCCCCTTTAGGGAACCCTTGAAATCAAAAGTTCCATTCCTATTGTAAATATCCTAGTCCAAGACTCAGAAAGAAAGTCATCTAAAGCACTCCCCAAAAACTCGTCAAAGTTTAGGTGAATTAAAATGACCCTAAAGTCTTTCTTTTTATGTCTTCCATTTCATTGTACCTTGGCTTAAAATGGGGGTGTCATTACCTCCCATAATTTATTTATGGAAGATTTGATCCATGGTTTCATCTCCTAGTATTGACTTCATTTAGCTCCATATTTGAGTTGCATATGGGACGTATCTGTAATTGGACATCACACTAAACTGAGCAAACAATAGGATGTAGTGATTGTAAAAAAGACTAGACCTTTTTACAATTATCCAATGCCATGGTCACCTAAATTTTATGATTATATTTTTCATCATTTGACATTAAATTCATTGTGTAATTGATTCCCTTAGAAACATTTCAAATCTTGCTAGTTTAGTCAACCCCATATTGCCATACCCTTGTTAGGATTTGAATGATTATACTTAGTGTATTTTGGTCATTTTTGCTTGGTATGTTTTGAGACTAATTTTTTTTATTTATTCATAATCCATGTCAAAATAAATTTATTTATGCATTACTCTTTTGTCTAAAGAGGTGTTATGTTGGCTATTTTACACCACACTTGTGCCTTGAAAATTTTGCTAAACTTGTTTTTGTGTGTGTCATTTGAGTTGAGGAAAGTAGTGTTATGCTACCCAAAACATGTTAAAACCATTTTTCCTTTGATTATTTTGAATCATAACATAGATCACATCATTTGAGAATGCTTACGCCATTAGGTTCTCAATTTATTTCAAGACTTATTTACCATTGTATAAAAAACCATTTATTTCAAACCATATCATGTATATTATTTAGACCTTTATCTTGTGTCATCATGTTGTCTAATTTTATCTAGCTTGTTTGGTAAAATCTTAGTTTTCAACATTTATTTTTCAATTAAACTTGTCAATTTTAGATTCAAACATTGATTGATTTCTATTTAGGCCTTAATTCATGTTGCTGATACATAGATCTTTCTCTTTTGGGTTGCATAACTTCAGTTAATCAATTACCCAAATTTGAAAAATATTAATGGTTTATTTGTTTAATGCTCATCCTCATCATTATTTGTGCCTTTATTTGGAAAAACATAGTCTTTCTTCAAAGAGCCTTTTGCCTTATGCTTTATGCCAACTGATCATGTTTATGTTTAATTCTGTGTGTCAGGTTTATGTCAAAGTTGTTTCCAAACTTGTTAGATTAAATCAAATCACATTAGACTTTGTTTCAATTATATCTTTTGAAATCATTTGGCCAAAAGTCCTATCATATGACTATTTATCTATTGGTTTTTGAGATCGATTTATATCCACCTCATAATAATTATTCATGGGAATAAAGTCACGAACCAGCTCACAATCCAATGTGAGACCTAGATTGGTATGAAGAGGCTTGTGAGGAAGACTGTGAAGACCTAAATATAGATAATGTTGTTTGGGATGTGGATCCATACCCTCTTTTCAATAATCAATACATGAAAAATAATCAAGAACTATCTTATGAGCCAACTCATGACTATGATGATATGGTTTATGAAGAAGACTTGGATGCTTTGGCTTGTGTAAGAAATCAAGTTCTATGACATCCTTTAATTATCCAATCATCGACTACCCTTAACCCTCATTTGGATTATATGATCTATCAAGCTCTAAAATATCCCAATAATATCATTACCATTCCTATACCTCATGCTTTGGCTTGTGCAAACAATCAAGCTCCACAATGCCCCTTCATTATTCTAAGACCTAGTCCTTTGGCTTCTGTGAGCAATCAAGCTCCACACCACCCTATCGTTACCATTTCAAGACTTCATCCTTTAGATCATACAATAAATCATGATCCCCAATGCCCTACCATTATACAACCACAAGTCATTCCTCATCTAGTACCAATCCCAACTAAAACTCAATCGATCCAATCATTCGAAGACCAAGCTGTGTTTAAAACTAGTATTTTCCAACTCATTGGAAACCAAAGCCCAGACAACCAACCAATCCAAGATATTTTTATTGAACCAACCATTTGTGATAAGTCAACCTATGATGAATCACCTATTGATCCTATACTAGTTATCGAGGAGTCTCACACTGACGAGCTAGTCTTTATCGAGTCACTTCTTAATGATTATAACTACCTTTGGGAAAATCATTACCTTGACTATGTGCCTATTTTTCAAGAGCCTCTTATTGACAAGCCAATTTATAAGGAGTTGTCTCTTGACCTTTTTCCCATCCTAGAGGAGTCCCACTCTGACAAACTAGTTTTTGTGGAGCCCATTATGCCATCACAAGCCATTACTTGTCCAATACCAAGAATTCAACAAGACATCATTATAATAAAGTACCCATCAGATGAAGAATCAAAGTTAGAGTCAGGTTTTATTCTTGAATCAACATCAGATTTACCATCAAAATTGAATCAACATCATTTTCAATATTGGATTTAGAGTCCCTTGATTTAGAATCTTATTCAAAATAAGAATATGTTCATGGTTGTTAAAACATTGGTTATGCATACCTCATAGATCAATTTGAATACATTTGTGATCCTTTTAAAAAATTTAAGGATGAGTACTTCAAATTTGACATGAATTATACTAGTATCTTCTATGAGGATTGTGTGGCCTTTCCCCATTCCATTACCATTCTATAGGATATTACCATCAACCAAAATATCCATATTATTGACATTTCATTCCTAAAAATGCTGATTGGGATCGATAGAATTACACTTTGTTAAACTACATCCATGGTGACATAGCAGTTGAAGAAGATCAAGGAGGCCAAAACCACATTCATGTATCAGAAGATCACTCTCCTAGTAAAATATTTTTGGAGGCACTAGGGGACATTCAAAGTCATAACTCAACATTTTCTAGTGAAATTTTTTCAAAAGCACTAGAAGATAATCAAAGTCAAAAGTCAACATTCCTTAGTGAAACATTTTTTGAAGTGCTACAAGATAATCAAGACAACTTCATTGGTTAAAACCTTATTTAGGCATCAATAACTGAGCACAAAAGCTCTTCACTACTTGATGAATAAAAAATCAAAGATCAAATCAAAATAGCTTCCAATCTATAGCCTAATCATATCATAGTCACTCTCAAGATCAAACAATAAAAAACGTTGATGGTCCTATCAAGAGAACAAGTATTCAACCCCACCACAACCAAAATTATGTTGAATCTAGCATCAACAATATTATGTGTGATTGAACATCATGATCTTCATTTGTTTCCCAACCATTCTACATTCCATTATCATCTACCATTCCATTTCACAATCAAACCTACCATCCATTATTTGTCCTTGTTTACCATCTATGGTCACACTTTATTTTGTAGAGGTTATAAAGATACCTTGTATAAAAATTTGAAAGAATCAAAATCAATTATTAATGAAGATCACAAAATAATTCTTGACAACCAAATTTGTAGGCCATTTTTGATATAGCAACTATTAAGATGAGGCGTGGGCTAGGAATTAATAGGATCAAGTATTTTGTTTATATCATTTATTAATTAGGATGTGTATCTCCCAATCAGCAAGAACAATAGAATCAAAAACCATACCTAGGAAAAAAACATGTACCATATCATTTCACATTGCCATGCCATTACCATTATTACATATCCATTTTCCATTATTATAGATTCTTTCCATTCACCCCATCACTTGGGGTCAACCCTCCTACCATTTTAACCCAATTATCAAACCATCATTATCCTAAGCAAGGCCATACCATCCTATCATTCCATTCCTATATAGACCAAAGCCTCTTTTTAGTCATCCTACCCAATCCTATTTTGATCTTGGTTCATTTGGTTCTTCCCACACTTTTTAAGAGGAGATTCTGATCAAGTTTCAAAAATCAATCAAAACTGTGTTTACAATGATAGTCTATGAAAGTAGTGTGATAGTTGATCTAGCAAGATATATTTCATCATATCAAGTGTCTCTTGCTACTAATTATAACCATCTATGGGAAAATTAGTATTATTGACCTATGCCATTGTATCCTAGTTATAACCACCTATGGGAAAAATAAGGGCAACACTTATTTATCATGCATTACCATATCACCTTGCCATCATTTTTTTCATTTGACTAGCCATTTGCCAAATTTGAAAACTTGTTGGGACCTAGTTGGTTTCCCTACCTTTTGTGTGGATGGAATTACTATGACTTGAGGTCATTTCAAGACTATGTGGGTCATTCCCAATTCATGATGAGATCACCTCAATCCCCCTTTCCATACATTCTCACTATTTTGTGAGCAACCTAAGCCAAATTCTCTCACCATTTTATGAGCAGGTATCTTTTCATTCTCTAACAAGTTAAGATACCTCAAAATTCCAAAAATTTTAATAACATTTCAAAAATACCAAAACTATTTATCCTATCTAAGCCTAGTCAGTTATCCTCGATCCACCTTACTAGGGCATGGCCATTGTTAGGATGTTTTTTTTTGCTTTTGCATTTATGCTTTCTATTTATTTACTTATTTTAATTTGTTTGTTTTTTCTCTTACTTATTTATTTTATTTCAACACTATTGCCTCAACTCTATCTATATGTGTTTATTGGGTGATTCCTTATGCACATTATTCTTGAGTCCATCCATATTCATATGTCAACATTGTCATCATGGTTTTTATCATTGGTGCATTTTTTTAGTGTTTATTGGATCGAGAGTCCATCCTTATGCATTTTTTGGGATAGTCTTCATGGTGTTCTATCATGAAGCCTACCATCACATGCTACAACAAAAATTAGCTTCAGAAAGGTCTATAATTAATAGAGATACAAAATTTATCCTTGGTACCTTGGCAAATCCTCCCACCCACATTGATCAATATAACTCATTTGACCATTCTAGTTGTATCATTGTTAATTAGGATGAGTATCTCCTCATTGATAGGTAAAACTAAATAATTCTACTAATTAATCTCATTCCTCTATCCATCTCTTTCATCATTTTGTGTTTTCTCATCTTTAATTTGTATTCTAGGTTATATACTTGAGTTATGCTTGCTAATCATCCCTAACTAGGGTACCATCATCTTTAGCTAATATAGGTCCTCATAATAATTATAAATGCCTATGTATAAATCATTATTTTGACTTTTAATCCTGATTATAACTACCTTTGGGAAAATTAGCATCCTTTTTACATCAATTCATGCAAGCATTTTATTATTTGGATTAATCTCAACCATAGGTTAATTCCATCTTTTCTTCTTTTTTCTTTTCAAGGCACCATCCATCAACAAATGTGATAGCCACTCCCTCAAGGGGGCATCACCATAGGCTTCCTAAAACCATTTGGAGATTTATTATTCAACCATAATATTATTTTTGGCATACATGCCATCTCTCATTATTTGAGAAGACATTGATTTGACTATGGTTTTCAACATCTTCCCAAATAAGGGCAAACTATAGACACCTAAATCTGTCCATCGATAACCTCCAATTAGGCTTTTGACTAATTTCCACTAAAATACCCAATTTGGCCTAAAAACACTAAATCACATTAAAAGCTTTCAACCTGATATAGTCAAATGTTGATTCTGGCTAAGGTATCATTAAAAACATGAAAAAAAACCATCTCTAGTGAAAGATCATGCCATCTAACCATTCCATTCCTATCTAGACCAAAGCCTATCTTTAGTCATCCTACCCAATCCTATTTTGATCTTGGTTCATTTGGTTCTTCTTGCACTTTTTATGAGTGGATTTTGATCAAGTTTCAACTCTTATCAAATTTGTGTTTACAATGATAGTCTATGAAATTAGTGTGATAGTTGATCTAGCATGATATCTTTCATCCTATCAAGTTTGTTTATGTGAGCCTAATTATAACTGCCTCTGGGCAAATCAATGTCCCACTAGTCTTGCTACTAATTATAACCATATATGGGCAAATTAGTATCATTGACCTATGTTGTTGTATCCTAGTTATAACCACTTATGGGAAAACTATGGGCAACACTTTTTTATCATGCATTTTCACATCACCTTGCCATTACTATTTTCATTTGACTAGTTATTTTCTAGATTTGAGAACTTGTTGGGACTTAGTTGGTTTTTCCCTACCTTTTCTATGGATGGAATTACTATGACTTGAGGTCCTTTCAAGACTATGTGGGTCTTGCTCAATTCATGTTGAGGTCACCTCATTCCCCCTTTCCATATGCTCTCATCATTTTTTGAACAACCTAAGCCAAATACTCTCACCATTTTATGAGTAGGTATCTTTTCATTAAATAATAAGTTAAGATACCTCAAAATGCTAAAACATTCATAATATTTCAAAAATCCAAAAGTATTTGTCCTATCTAAGCCTAGTCAATTATCCTTGATCTACCTTACTAGGGCATTATCATTATTAGGATGCTTTATTTTGATTTTGTTTTCAAGCTTTCTATTTGTGTGTTTGTTTCAGGTTATTTGTTTGTTTGTTTTTTTGTTTATTTATTCACTTGCCTATTTATTTGTTTTCAACACTATTACCTCGACTAAGTCTATATGTGTTCATTGGGTGATTCCTTAAGCATATTATTCTTTAGTCCATCCATATTCATACATCAACATTATCATCATGGTTTTTATCATTGGTACATTATTTTGAGTGTTTATTAGATTAGGAGTTAGTCCTTACACATATTTTGGCCAAGTCTTCATGGTGTTCTATCATGAAGCTTACTACCACATGCTACAACAAAAATTAGCTTCAAGAAGGTCTAAAATCAATGGAGCTATAGAAGTTTCTCCTTGGCACCTTGGCAAATCCTTCCATCCCACCCTTGATCAAATCAACTCAATGACCATTATAGTTGTATCATTACTAATAAGGATGAATATCTCATTGGTAGGTATAACTAAATCATTTTTAATGATCAATCTTATTCTTCTATTCATCTATTTCATCACTTTGCACTCACTCATCTTTAATCTGTATTCCAAGTTATATCCTTGAGTTATTCTTGTTAATCATCCCTAATTAGGGCACCATCAATTTTAGCCAATCCACGTCCTCTTAATGATTATAACCACCTATGGTTAAATAATTACTTAGACTTTTATTCCTTATTATAACTGCCTTTAGGAAAATAAGTATCCTTTTTACATCAATACATGCAAGCATTTTCTCATTTAGATTAATCTCAACCATAGGTTAATTCTACCTTTCTTCTTATTTATTTTTGAGGGATTGCCCATCAAAAAATGTGATGACCACTGCCTTGAGGGGGCATCATCATAGGCTTCCCAAACCATTTGGAGCTTTGTTCTTCAACCATCATCTTATTTTTAGCATTTAGGCTATCTCTCATTATTTGAGAAGACATTACTTTGCCTATGATTTAAAATGCCTTCCCAAATAGGGGTAAATTATAGACACCTAAATCTTGCCACCAATGCCCTCTAACTAGGCTTTTAACCAATTTCTACCTAAAATGCACAATATAGCCTAAAAACACTAAAACACATTAAAATATGTGAAACTAACATATTCAAGTGTTGATTTTGGCTAGAGTATCATTAAATGGGGTAATGCAATTTATGGGCTAACTAACTTTAATCAAATCATTTCAAGTCAAAATGCCAATTTTGCACCTAGGTGCTCTGGATTACTCTTTCCTATCAAATATATTACATGAGACACGTGCCTTTGTTATTTGGTGTTGGTAACATCCTAAATGGGATAATGGATCCAATGCATATAACATCACCCTCTAATTCAAATCCAATCAAATTTTGGACCAATAATAAGGCATTCTGATCAATCTGAGTAATTTGTGCACAAAGTGATTAAACATGCTTAAGAGCTAATTAAACCAAATTAGAGCCTAATCAATAATTCCATGGAAATTTTTTGAGTACTTATTTTTGGAAATGAATATTAAATATATGCACCATCAGGTAACCTCATTTCTTGAGAAGACATTCGTAGGCCATAAATGCGACAACTATTAGTATTCATGCCTCCCATGCCTCATCAAAGCCCTCCATGCCTCTTAATTGATCCTCTATCCTAAATATTGATGAGCCTATTTATAAATTTTAATTACAAAATTGGATTAATAATTAGCCACACTTCTCAATCTTGAGATGGATGGTTCAGGTCGATTCTAGTCATTTGTAAAAATCTATAAATAGAGAGGCCATAAACATCATTTTCAAGCTATTTTGGTGCAAAGTTATAATGCACAAATATCTTCAAGAAGCCATTTTAATTAGTGTTACCATTCCAAATTAATTTCAATCCAAGACAAGCCATAAGCCAAAGGTGCCAAGGAGAGATGGAGGTAGCCAAGCTTCCATTGCTAGGGAATTCATGAGCACAAGCCGAGCAAGCCACTACAACAAGAATGTTAAAGCATCCAAGGGAGGTAAAAGAAGGTTTATTTTGTATTTTAGGTATGTGTTTTATTCATGTTTTTTAACTAAGCTCTCCCTAGTGTCTAGGCCTAGAGATGTTATGCTAGTTAGTGTGTTTCTTTCATTTTGTTTTAATTTTGAAACTAACACCATACTAACCATCCTCTCTTGATTCAAATTCCTAGATCACAAACTATAGTAGACAGTGGGATTTAAACCTGAGTATTAACACACATATTCTAAATCTCTTCTTGATTTGTATGAATTTAATGATAATTAAACTAGATAAGAGATTCAATCATGAATTTTGGATCTTCTTCTATTTTTAGAAATAAATCAATATTTATCTTCTTATTTAAGGTTTGGAACATGTCTTCCCTTTTTCCAATATGGATTGACCCTCTTTCTATAATATGCGAGTGGTAAGACTTTTTAATTTTTTAGTTCTTATTCCATACTTCATCTTCACCTTAGGTTCTCCTATGATAACCATACACATATTTTAAAAATTAAATAATTATATCCCCACTATTTCCACCCAAGTAGATACTTATACCCAAAACTTAGAATTTATGGGTGATCATATTAAATTAAACCATCCCAAAGAGCCTAAGGGTATTCACACATTCTTGAGGACCTTGGTCGTATAATTAGAGAATAAAGATGTAGAGGAGGAAGAAGTACATTGAGATTAATTTGATAAAAAAAACCAATAATTAAATATTAATGCCTTATGAAGGAAAGATAAGAACTAGTCTCATGAACTCTAGTCATTAGGACTAGTTAGTCCTGCTTTGATCATATATGTGACTATGGGATGATTGGTCATATTTTATATATTGATGCCACTTATACTAGTTTATCCTGCTTCTCCTTCTATGTCAATCACTTAACTAGTATTTACTTGATCATCTTTACACTTATAAAATAAATTAATTTTACTGTCACCTCCTCGTCATAAGAATCCAATATATTAAAACCATCATATTCATGAGGATTGTATTTGTATGCCAATTTTATTTTGTTGCTTTGATATTTAAGAAATGTTTCCACCTTCCCGAAGGGATCCCATTATCTATAATTTTTATTTGTAAACATAAAGGCCTACATAATATATTTAATTGTTGTCATAGTAGGGTAGTTCATGAGAGTGTGTTCTCCTAAGACCAAGGGTGATTTTGGGTAAAATCCACATTTTCCCTATTCATGATTCATGAAACTCTATGAGTTTACTAAAAACATGCCTCCATAAAAAATTAGTCTGTCAAGTATATAATTTGGTAGCATGTGAGGGGATTTCATTCCTTCAATCCTAGTCAAATTTAAATATTGATATAATCACCAAGCTTTGCCTTAATAAAATTGTCCATTTTGTGTGAAACCTTAGGCATGGCTACTTCATGTATGTGAAAATAAACTACAAGGTAAAAGTAGTTACAATTTTTTTTCATAAAAATCATGTTATTTTTGAACATACATATTGTATAACAATACATATATTGAGTTCTTATAAGGAAAAATCAACCTATAAAAATACTTGGCATAAAATTAAAAGCACAACAAATTACATCTATCAAATTAGAGGCCATATTAAAAAATCCACCATTGACTATAATACAATTTTTCTCCAAATTGAAGGCTATGATCTCACCTACATTAGGAATTATTTCATCCTCTAAAATTATAGTTAATAGGGGCATACAATGAATATTCACATGGCCAATGTTTGGGTCTCTATATAGGGGATTTAGGAGAATCATGGCTTTTATCACTATAGGCTTATACATATTGACAAGGTAGATTTTTATTATTATTTTATTTACCCATTAATCTAGGTACATAGACTAATATTTCAAAAATTCTTTAACATAATTGTTTACAAATCATATCCAGGCATAACCATTACGATATTTGAACTGAGGTTCAGGAAGACCATACATTTACATAAAATAAAAAAACTATGACAATAAAAATCCATATTACCCTAGGAAAGTATATTATCCACCTTCAAGAATACATTTCTCTAATTAGGACATGATATGGGAATACCTATAATTTTGTAATTTTTAGGTGCACGTAATATTTATTTAGCATCTCCATGTCTTTTTCATATTCTATCTCCTCCTAGGTGGATTCTTCATTCATCTCACATGTAGGTTTTCAACTATGTAGTATATTTGGTTGTAAATATTCATTTCATAAATTCGTATATCATATATATTATATCTTTTTAAGTCATTTAATGAGACCAAGGAAAATTTTAAGGAACATGTGAAAAAAAGGTAATAGAATTGGTGGTGAATCTTATTAATACAAGATTCACTAGGGTGGAAAATATGGCAAGATTGGCCTTCATGATTATGGAAAAATTGGAAAAAACTCAGTAATGTGTTGTGGATGTAAAGGAAAATCTTGCCCAATATCAATAATTTACTAAAATATTTTAAAAAAAATTATTTGTCTTTTAAAGGTTATATTTCAATTGTCTATTATATATATGGACTCATGTTCATGATGGAAAATTTATCATGATTTGGTCAAGTACAAAAGACTTTATTTAGTCCTTAAATTTTTAAGGTGTCACTTTTTGTAGATAAAAAACATGTAAGGTGTTTTGAATAATAGATAATTGTATATTTTTAAATATGGATTTATATGTTAAACTAATCTTATACACTTGACAAATATATCTAAGGTTTCCACCCTTAAGTTTGACCTTCCTTTCAACAAAAAGGCTCGCACTTACCACATCATTGGCATTAATTACTTTTTTCTTAGTCTAATCTAAATTATTATGTTTATCTAGATCATCTGTAACCATAAAATGTGTAAAATATGATATATATATCCATCACTTTCAATTACAAAACCTGAAAAACTTTCCTCCATCATAGATAGTTGCATTTAGGATAAGATAGTACCATCAATAATGTTGTCCATTATCCAACACAAGTGTCCTTACCCTATAAAAATTCATATTTAAAAATATTTTGATGTGTATGGGTCAGCCTAAGACTGTCATTAACCCTTCCATGAGGATCATTTCAAAATAGATAGTATAGATACAAGTCAAATCCAATTCATTTGGACATTAGTAATTATCAAGAAAGAAACTATTAAATCTAAATTAATCAATTGTACAACTAATATATTATACCCTATTAATTCCTATTTGTATATCAATGATAGAAGTAGTCATATCATATGTTTAAAACACACAAAATGCAAACCATGATCCATATTTTTAAGTTAAAGCTAGATCATTGTATGCATATTCATATAGTATATTTGACCCTTATGCACACACATTCCCACACATGGGGGATAATTATTCTAAGTCCCTCTTTGGAGTATCAAATATGTAGGCAATGATCATTGATAAAGGCATTTTTGAGGTTAGCTCGATACCATGACTCTATTAACCTATTGTTTAGAAAGATAACCTAACCTAAGTCAGAGAGCTAGGGTTTGAGCTACAAACAGTGATACAAATCCTATCCAAAAGATCCGAATACATTATATGAAAGGTGAAAAAAAAATATAAATACCTAAGTGGTCACATATTGATACATATAACATTTTGTACATGATAATTATGTTATGATTTAGACATTAGTGTTGACATAAGTGTCCATAGGGCAATGCAAGTGTCTAGGAAACTCAAATGAAAATTTACAAAAACTAAAGATTATTTCCTGAACATCAAACAACTTGTTTACACATCTATTCATCTCATATATTTTTGTGCATCATTTCATAAGATAATTATTGTTCCTTATTCATGATTGTGCAAATTAAAATATTTTTTGGCATTATACTTTTTGTATGTAGTATTTTTGTAATTTAACATTGAAATTTAATATCATAAATTGAATTATTTAATTGGAATGTTGTAGGAATAGGTTAAATCACTCTTGAATGACTATTATTCCTAAACATTAATATTAAAATTTTCTAAAAAGGGTTAAATATTTAGTGTACCTGATCTTTGAGTCTTCTTATCCAATCCTATTGTGCCCTAATTTTTTTCCAAATTTTTTAATTATTAAAATTTATTATAAAAACTAGATTACTTTCAAATTCAAACAAATAAATTTTGTTTAACAACATGCATACATATGATAAAAATTACTTTGTTAAATACATAATGACAATACCTTTTTATTGTCTTTCATATAATCTTACATTTGTGCAAACCATTATTAAACGGAGTCGAATACATGATAGATCCAACACACATGTATATATTCATATCCCTCATTGTAATCATGTTTATCATGCATTATTACCAATTAATACTAAGCATCAAACGTAATGTGTAGACACTTAAATTTATTTTAGTCTTAAACTGAACCTTAATACCCTAATTCTTCTTTCCCAAATTTAAACTCAAATTAACACTATTTCCCTCCAAATTCAAATAATTTAATAATAAAAAATTAATTAATTATGCACACCTTTTATCCAAATTTATTTAATAAATCTATATTTTTCACCTCACCTTGACATCCTCTACCTTTATCTCCCTCACATGTTGACTCATCCAACCAATCCCTTAACTTCCTTAACCATCTTATTAGTCACCACTTGATGTTTCAACCAATTTGACCCTTTGTTGATGACTCACTTAACCAACTCCTATTTTATCTTAGCCTGTGGAATTGGTCATCATCTTCATAGATGAGTACTAATTATCTACCATTGATTATTTGAATAATTGGAAATATTTAAATAATTCTCCATTGTTTGATCTAACTTTCAAAGACCTATAAATAGAAGTGCAAGATATCACTTTCATCCATCATGAATTATGATAATAAATTGATATCAAATATAAGAGAAAAGCATAAGTGAATCAAATCCATTCAAAGAGAATTTGCATACTAAACAATTACCCATTGACCCTTACATTGGATAAGAGTGAGCAACCACAATTTAAAGATAAAATCAAATTCAAATCGTAATGGAGGAATATCATTGTGCTAAGGTATAAGTTTGTGTCATTATTTATTTCATTTTTAACTCTATCTTAGGTTTAGTTAATTTATATTAGATTTTAGTTTGTTAGTTTATTTCTTAGCTTAATTTGCATCTAGATTCCCTTCACATATTTTGGCATGCCCAATTGGACTTTCCTTCATCTTTTGCATATCACTATCATCATAGGTGAATTTAGAATTATTTTGTATTGGTAGTTTTTCTTCTAAACAAACATTTAATCTTGGTATTGGTAGTTTTGTTTGTAGTTACAGATTTTTTTTGTGTTTTCAAGTTTTTTATATGTAATCTTTACATAATAGTGAAATTAGAGACTTCAACAATGAAATTGTAGCTGATAACTATGAAATCATCATTTTCCTTATATTTATTGTATTTCTAACTCTTTTATCACTTCCATCATCTTTTTGTTTCAATTTTAGTCTCTCTTATCTTTTCTGTTTTCTATAATTTTTTATTTCTAGAAAACTTTGAAATTGGAGAGTCTAGGAGTGAAATTATAGCTGATAATTACAAAATCATTATTTATTTATTTCTTGGGGGTATTCTAATAGTTTAGTTATTTATATTATATTTATATTTTAACTATGATATATCCTATCTTTTCTATTTTTTGTAATTTTCTATTTCTAGAAAACTATGAAATTAGAGATAATTGTTGTGAAATCAGAACATGCAACAATGAAATTATGAGACAACGTAACAAAATTGAAACCTAACTAAATTTTTTTTCAACTTGTTGTTTTGCCTAATTTTTAGCCATTAGAAAAAATGGAATATATATTTACAAAATGTGTCTAACCTAATTTCAAAATCATTATGTTTTGTTCCTTTATTTTTTCTTACCATTGTTAATATTGAAATCATGGAATTGAGTAATAAAATCATTATACCCATAAAAAAATATATACCACATAACCATGCAATTGGTGAAAATATATATGAAATCATTTGGTAGTTGTGATATAATTTTTTTAGTGCTTTCGATGTTCTATTTAGTTTTCTATTTCTAATCAACTAATAATTTCACAATTTTCTTTGATTGCATATCTACGAAATCATTCCAGAGAATTGTTTTTTCTATATTTTTATTGGTTTTTCCTAGTTTTTGTAGGTTGCCTTGATTTTTATCCAAACACAAACCCTATAATAGTTTATTTGCAAGCTACAAGTCATCAAAATTGGTAAAAAAACTAAGCAAAACCAAAATTCCATATTTTTATTACTAACATTTTTTTTATTATTTGTGCTTTCTTTAAAATTTTAGTTTTTCTTATTTCCTTAGTAGTTAGCTAAAATTTGGTTTCTTGGAGTTAATCATTTTCCCTTTTCAGCATTTGAGGGTGTTTTTTGTTTGTGTTGTGTATGCTTTTCTCTCAACATCACATTAGTGATGATACTTGAGAATCAAAAATAATACTTGTAAATTGTGTTTCCCAAGACAATCATTGTGTGTATGCTCTTTATCAATGTTACATTGGTGATGATACTTTAGAATTATAAGTGTTGATATTTATTTATTTTATTATGGACTCTATCAACTATGGATTTCATCAACACATGGTAGGCTAAAACCTGTGTATTGTGTTGAGGTGTGGAGCTAAAAGCTTCACCAATGAGCAAATGCAAGGTCTTTGTATTTACACAGTCATCGATGTCGGTCAGGGATCCACTAAAGGCTGCTGAAATCAGTTATAGATCAGCCGACGTTGGTCATATGCAGGCAGATAGGGATGGACGTTGGTCACCTGTGCGTTCCAGAAGTCTATTTTCGTGGAAGAAATAGATTGTTTGCATGATATGTTTAACCATTAGTTGTAAGTCCACATTTCTATTTTTGGCAGGACTGATTTAAACCTTTGATTAGGAGGTGTATCTAATGGTGGAGAATGCATAGCTCATGATCCCTAATTCTATATAATAGGGATAGATCTTCATAGCTTGTGTAGATGAGAAAAAGGGTAGACAATTCAAGTAGCTGAATTGTGTTTGTAATTGATAGAGAGAAATCTTGAGGGAAAGAGATATGTACATCTGAGAAGTGTGGAAGAAAGAGAGATCTATTCAATTGTATTTCCTTATCGAAGAGTTTAATATAAGTTTTCATTGTTTCTTGTATCTCATGTTCTTTGCTGATTCTGATTTCTAGTTACTTATTATTCTGGTTTAATTTCGTGTTTAATTACTTGCACAAAAGTAATCAGTTGTCTTGTTAGATCCTAACAAGTGGTATCAGAGCTTGGGTTCACTAATAGGTGGTTTTAGATCTGTTTAGTGTGTGTTGATTATAGGTCACTCACAGGGGTTTCTGTTTGAGTGGGAGTTAAGCAATGGCAGAAGAAAGTAAACTCAAAATGGAGAAGTTTAACGGCAAGAATTATCAATTATGGAGGATGCAGATAGAATATTATCTGTATCAAAAAGATCTATACTTACCATTGGGTGGGGTTTCAAGCAAGCCCACAGATATGCAAGATGAAGAATGGAATGTTCTTGATAGAAAGGCTCTAGGATCCATAAGGCTGAGCCTGGCATCTTCTATGATTTCCAACTTATCACAGGCAAAGAAAATGGTAGAGTTAAAGGATACTTTGGCAAATTTATATGAAAAGCCCTTAGCTTCAAATAAGGTATATCTTATGAAGCAATTATTTAATTTGCAAATGCAGGAAGGTGGATTTGTATCTAGTCATCTAAATGATTTCCATGCAATAGTAAATCAGTTAAATTTAGTCAAAATAGTTTTTGATGATGAAATTAAGGCTCTCTTAATTTTATGCTCTTTACCTAAAAGTTGGCATAGCTTGGTAATGGCAGTTAGTAATAATGCATCTGCTACAAATATCTTGAAAGTAGATGATGTTGTTAGTGTAATCTTGAATGAAGAAATTTGTAGGAAAAGCACAGAGAAAACATCAGGTAATGCTTTAAGTATTGAAAGAAGGGGAAGGCAAAAACAAAAGTGAAAGCAAGGGAGATCAAGGTCTAAGTCAAAGATGAGAGGTAGATCCAAATCTAGAAATGGAAGAAAAATAACCTGTTGGAATTGTGAAAAGATAGGGCATGCAAAGAAAGATTGTTGGTTGCCGGTTAAAGAAAAAAATCAGCATGAAGGTAAAGAAGAAGCAAAAGTTGTAGGTATTGTTGCACAAGATTCTCTCATATTTTATTTGGATAATAAAATAGAATCTTGGGTTTTAGATTCTGGTGCCTCTTTCCATGCTACCCCAAATACAAAATATTTCAATGATTATGTCCAG
Source organism: Torreya grandis (assembly GCA_037957365.1). NCBI lineage: Eukaryota > Viridiplantae > Streptophyta > Pinopsida > Cupressales > Taxaceae > Torreya > Torreya grandis. Next base: position 22,252 of record JARHVA010003096.1, on the reverse strand, counting down.
GGAGATTTTGGAAAAGTTTATTTAGGGGATGATGAGCCTTGTAAAATTATTGGCAAAGGAAAAGTGCAGCTGAAATTGTAGAATGGCAACACATGGGTTTTGAAAGATGTCATGCATGCACCCATCCTGAAGAGGAATCTGATTTCTACAAGAAAGTTGGGGGATGAGGGTTGCACATTAACTCTCACAACTGAATCTTGGAAAGTTTCCAAGAGTACACTTGTATTAGCCAAAGGTAAGAGAGTAGGTACTCTTTATTTATGTAATTGTATTACTAATTATTCTCCTTCTATTTTATCTACTTCAGATGTAGATGCAAAGTTGTGGCACTATAGGCTTGGCCACATGAGTGAGAAGGGAATGAAAGTTCTTAAGTCAAAAGGTAAGCTTTCAGATTTGAAAAGCATAGATCTAGATTTTTGTGAGCATTGTATTTTTGGAAAATAGAAGAGAGTGAGATTTCTCAAGACTGGGTCAACAAAGAAGAAGCACAAGTTGGAGCTTGTTCACACAAACATGTGGGGACCAGCTCAGGTAGCTTCTATTAGAGGATCACAATATTATGTTTCTTTCATTAATGACACTACAAGAAAGGTATGGGTTTATGGCATAAAGAAGAAATCTGATGTTTTTGACACATTTATGAAATGGAAAGCTTTGGTTGAGAATGAAACAGGTTTGAGATTGAAGTGTCTTAGATCTGACAATGGTGGTGAGTAATGCAACTATAAGTTCAATAGGTATTGTTCTATGAATGGAATACATAGGGAAAGGATGGTTCTAAGGACACCTCAGCAAAATGGAGTTACTAAAAGGATGAATAGAACAATTTTGGAGTGTGCACAGAGTATGAGGTTGCATGCTAGTTTGCCCTTACAGTTTTGGGCAGAAGTTGTAAATACTATGGTTTACCTGATTAATAAAGGACCCTCTACTACTTTGGATGGTGGAATTCTAGAAGAGGCTTGGACAGGTAAAAAGGTAGATCTTTTATTTCTCAGAGTTTTTGGTTTTGAAGCTTTTATGCACGTTGATAAAGAAAATAGAAAGAAGCTGGATGCTAAATCTATGAGGTGCACTTTTATTGGTTATGGCTCTAGAGATTTCAGATTCTAGTTGTGGAATCTAGGAACTAACAAAATTATTAGAAGCTGTGATGTTGTTTTCAATAAAAAGGTGATGTACAATGATCAGCTCAAGAAGCTAAATAATACTAAGCAGAGCAATGTTGATTTGGACGAGGTGATGATCCAAAATGAGCTCGTGAGAAAGAATAATCATAGATAGGAAAACACAAACACCAATGTCGATCAAGTAGGAACCAACATCAGTCATACAGAAACTAAAGTTGGTCAGACAGTAACCAACGTCGGTCACATAGGAACCAACATCGGTCAGGTACAGACCTAGAGATGACTGAGATCGGTCACTGATAGAGAATTTGGGTAGACAACAAGCAGTGAATGAGTCTCAAATGCCCATGAGGAGGTCAGAAAGGGTAAGTAAACCTCCAATTCATTATTCCCCTTTATTATTCTACTTATTTCTCACTGATAGTGGAGAACTAGAGAGTTTTGATGAGGCAATGCAGATAGAATCTCAGAAACAATGGGAGCTTGGCATGAAAGAGGAAATTGATTCCTTGAAAGAGAACCAAACATGGGATTTGGTTGAGTTGCCAGCCAGAAAGAGAGCACTAAAAAACAAATGGGTTTATAAGTTAAAGGAAGGTGAGAATGGACAAATGAGACATAAGGCTAAGTTGGTAGTAAAGGGATTTGCACAGAAACTAGGTATTGATTTTGGTGAAATTTTTTCTCCTGTAGTAAAGATGACTTCTATTCAGACTGTATTGTCTTTAGTTGCTATTGAGGATTTGCATCTTGAGTAGCTTGATGTTAAGATAATGTTTCTTCATGGAGATTTGGATGAAGAAATATATATGGATCAACTAGAAGGTTTTAAGGTCAAAGGTAAGGAGAAGCTTGTGTGTAGGCTGAAGAAAAGCTTATATGGTCTTAAGTAGGCTCCAAGACAATGGTATTTGAGATTTGACAGGTTTATGACTAAGCATGGTTTCAGTAGATGTCAATCTAACCATTGTGTTTATTTTAAGAGATTGGATAATGGTAGATATATTATCTCGTTGATGTATGTAGATGATATGCTTGTTGCAGGTTCACACATGCAAGATATTTATGAGCTTAAGGTAAAATTAGCTCACACATTTGCCATGAAGGATTTGGGAGCAGCAAATAAAATCCTTGGCATGAGTATTAAGAGAGACAAGAAAAATCACAATTTGACTTTATCTCAAAAGGATTATGTGAACAAGGTGTTGGAGAGGTTTAATATGCAAGATGCAAAATCGGTGAGCACACCTATGGCTGGACACTTCAAATTGAGAAAAGAACAGTGTCCTAAATCACATGATGAGGTGGAGTACATGAGTAGAGTTCCATATGCTTCAGTAGTTGGGAGCTTGATGTATGCAATGGTATGTACTAGACCTCATATTACCCAAGCAGTGGGAGTTGTCAGTAAGTTTATGGCCAATCCAGGGAAGGAACACTAGAAATTAGTTTAGTGGATTCTCAGATATCTGAGAGGGACCAGTAGTAGGCATTTGTGTCATGGAGGGTCAAACACTTCTCTACATGGATATGTAGATGTGGATATGGCAGGCGACTTAGATGGTAGGAGAAGCACCATAGGTTATGTTTTCACTATTGGTGGTACAGCAGTTAGCTAGATTTCAAAGTTGTAGAAGGTTGTTTCCTTATCTACTACAGAGGAAAAATATATTGCAGTCACAGAGGCTATCAAAGAGATGGTATGGATGACATGGTTCATGGAAGAGTTGGGAAAGGAGTAAGAGAGTTGCAGATTATACAGTGATAGTCAAAGTGTAATTCATTTGGCAAAGAATTTAGCCTTTCATTTAAGAACCAAACATATATAGCTTAGGTACCACTTCATTAGACAGGTATTGGAGGATGGTGAGTTGAAGCTGGAAAAGATTCATAGAAATAAGAACCCTGCTGATATGTTAACAAAGCCGGTAACAAAGGAGAAGTTGAATCTTCATTCAACTTTTGTTGGTCTTCAAGATTGAGCTTGAAGATGGAGACAAGCTAGAAGATGTTGCTATACAGGTACAGGTGCAGCTGTTTATCTCCAAGTGGGAGATTATTGAGGTGTGGAGCTAAAAGCTTCACCAATGAGCAAATGCAAGGTCATTGTATTTACACAGTCGTTGATGTCGGTCAAGGATTGACTGGAGGCTGCCGATGTCAGTTATAGATTAGCCGATGTCAGTCATATGTAGGCAGATAAGGACTGACGTCGGTCACTTTTGCATTTCAGAAGTCTATTTTCATGGAAAAAATAGATTGTTTGCATGATATGTTTAATCGTTAGTTGTAAGTCTGTGTTTCTATTTTTGGTAGGACTGATTTGAACCTTTGATTAGGAGGTGTATCTAATGGTGGAGAATGCATAGCTCATGATCCCTAATTCTATATAATAGGGATAGATCTTCATATCTTGTGTAGATGAGAAAAAGGGTAGACAATTCAAGTAGCTAAATTATGTTTGTAATTGATAGAGAGAACTCTTGAGGGAAAGAGATCTGTACATCTAAGAGGTGTGGAAGAAAGAGAGATTTATTCAATTGTATTTCCATCTGGAAGAGTTTAATACAATTTTTTGTTGTTTCTTGTATCTCATGTTCTTTGCTAATTTTGATTTCTAGTTACTTATTATTCTGGTTTAATTCTGTGTTTAGTTGCTTGCACAAAAGTAATCAATTGTCTTGTTAGATCCTGGCATATTGGTGGGTTATATAAATTGAGTTAGATTTGTCATTTTTGGATAAAATTTTGTGTGTTTTAATCACATAATTAATTTAAGGTATTCCATGCTCTAAAACATAGGCCATAAATATCATCACTCAAATTATGATTTTACTGATATAAACATACCGAGATATCTATGTCTATGTTGAACATAATGGGACTAAACCCAATAGTGTGTGTGTCTATTTAATAAAATTATTTCAAATAATTGGGCCTCATCTTAATGAAATGTATATTAGTGACTTCCCTAGATGAACTTTTAAAAATGTCAATCTTAGGTAAGCCTTTTTTATCATTCAACTTTGGTAAATTGGTTAGCAGTTAGCACAAAGAAGTTACCTTCCACACACACTTGAAATCAAAATTAGTAGGTCATGGGAATGATAAGATCCTCCATGGTTAGTGGATTGAAATATTAGGTCATATCCAAGGGTAAACACAAGTAAGTGACAATAGAAAGCCTAAAAGTTATTCAAAACCTAAAGCCTAGATTTCCACATTTTTTGTGAAACTGCATGTTTATTTAGAATAGGATTTATTTATTTTTTTCCTTTTGATTCACCATGTTTTGAAAATCCTTGATAGTAAAATAAATTTATTTTTTAATCTATTACCCCAACATCTTTAAAATCAAAATTTTCAAATCAAAACTCAAAATCATTTAGTTGTTAATCAAGTTTTTGGTAACTTTGGTACTTTAGTAGTTTAGTGTCAAGTTTTTCTTGTGTCAATTCTTTAACTAAGAAATGTCACCCATAAAAAGGCACATGGATATTCACAACAATCCTATAGTAAGTTTAGAGCCTTTTGGCAATGACCCTTTCCAATTTGGTAGCCAAGATGACCAAACTCATCATGTAGAAATACATGAAATTAATGACCATGAGGAAGAAGGGGAAGCATACTAATAATATGGTATAACCAAATCCATTTTACCCCATAATTAATTTATCCAATACATTATAACCAACAAAGATCAGGTTTTTCTCCAAGATTTTAGTTTAGGAGATAAATTTTCCCCTGACTTTAATGTCCAAAACATACAATATTTTATTACAAAGAAAGAGTCTTTTTCCCCTATTCATGAACAATACATTTCAAAAAGATATTTAAAAGGTGGTAACACCCTTTTAGGTTCATAAAATCCTAATTCAAAAGTCTCCCAAGACAAGGTAAAATCCATCTTTCATGAGGAATCCTCTTAAGTAAGTCATAGGTTTTCTATGGAAACCCATGTTCATTATGTTAGCCAAGAGATTGTGAATCTATAAACCCATCACCTAAAAAATATTTGGGTTAATTCTAACCCCCATACCAATTTGAGTGTGGATATAATTCACCCTCATTCATACATCCATCTAATTTAAACTTGAATCTTAATTCAAGTTTGTCCAATGTCAATCCACCCAATCTAAATTTGAATGTTCATTCAAGTTCACTGATCACAAATCCTTTTAATCATAATTTGAATGTTCATTCAATTTTGCCCACAACAAATCCTTTTAATCATAACTTGAATGTGTATTTAAGTTTAACCATCACAAATCCTTTTAATCCTAACTTGAATATGCATTCAAGTTTCAGTCTAATGTGAGCTCAAATATTCATTCAAGATCCCCAATCAATCTAAATCTAAGCATTTATGGCTCACTAATAAACAACATCATCTATAAAAATCATAATCCAAACTTTAATATCCATTCTAGATCACAAATAAATTAATCCATATCAAATCCAAACTTGGGTATTACCTTAAATATGCCCACCAATCCAAATCCAAATAATAGTTTAGGGAATGTACAACACCAATTTTCCAATTCTATTATAGGATTCATTCCATCCAATTCAAATCAAACACAACCTAACATCAATCTATTCAAAACCAATCCAAACACTAACTAGAAAATAACACTAATACCTAATATAATCCAATAATCATTTCACATCCATTCTCAAACCAAAACTTACACCAAGCTAACACAAATCTGTCTAATTCAACCAACCATAATTTATCCATCCTTAACTTTAACCCAAACCCAAAAAACTTTAACACCAACACAAATCACTCCAATCCAACTTTTAAATACAATAGTAATCCCAATCCAATGAAAACAAACCTAAAACCAACATACTTTAAAATTTACACTAACCCAATTAATCCAAACAACTTTGCATATCCACAATGTGCTAACATTAACCCAAAACCTAACCAAAAATTTAAAAACACACCCCCTAACTAATTTTCACAAACATACACTAACCCAAACCCATTTATATACCAAACTTACAACCTATTTATCTCTTCAATCTAAATGAACCAAATATCAACATACTTTATTCAAGAGTTCTAGAACATGAAAGGTAGAGTTCAAGGTTTGGAAAATGACACTTTTTCATGGAAAAATCAATATAATTTTGAACAAATTTTTTCTTACCCATATGATTAATTAAAATGACAACATCATTTCCTAAATAATTTAAACTTACCAAATTTGACAAACAAAACTGTAACGGTGATCCTAAGGAACACCTTAAAGACTTATATCATGCATATGTGGATGTTGCTTATAAGTACATGTTGTGATTATTTCCATGAAGTCTCAAAGGTCAACCCCTTGAATGGTTTTCATGCCTTCCCAAAGGATCTATATACACTTTTTAGGACTTTTATGAGAAATTTATTTATCACATTTCATATAGTATCAAAAATTACTTGACCATAATGGACCTTCACCACACTAAATAATGTAATGGTGAAACCTTTACATACTTCTTACAAAAGTGGTGGGCATTGGGAAGCCAATTTTTATGGTACTTAACAGAATCTAAACTTATGGATATATTTATGAATAATCTTAACTTATATTTGGGACACCATTTACAACTCCTTTTCTTAAGTTCCTTTTATGAAACTATTAAAAAATGAGTTCAAATTGAAAGAAATTTAATCAATAAAGGTGTTATTAAGATATTTAAACCTAAGAAAAATTCTTCAAAACAACCTAAAAACCCAAGTTATTTTCTAGAAAAATATCATTATTGGATATGGTGTGATCAACATTAAATAAGTACAAAACTTTGCTATACAGCAATAATTCTACACACAACTCACACACAACCAATTTCACATGAAACCTATTAACAACATTACTATTCCTAATGGTCAACTGTGACAAAAAAATTGTAAACATAAGTTCACTTAATTGAGTGACACTTACAAATACATTTTTCAAAATTTGGTCCAAGACAACATAATAATTTGGTCTAACACTAAACCTTTTTAATACAATGTTCTTAAATTTGACTGGTACAAAGAAGATGAATACTATGAGTACCATATGATAAAGGGACATTCTACCAATAGGTATATTCACCTCAAAAAATATTTCCAAGATCTCATTGATAAATGGGATATTAACATCAAAAACTAATAATATACCACATTTAACAACCAAAATTTTTGGATATATAAAGTTCCATTCCCCAAACATGAACAATGAAATGGTGAACAAAATCAAGAAGCACCCCAAGCAAGTAATGTAATCCATTCCAATAACCTTTTGAATCCATATTCAATTGTGTTGATTATGTGCATAATCATGTTAATTTCATTAATTTATAATCCAAATATTACACCTTTACCACAATATGTGCAAAAATTACCATTCCTAATACATCATCGTCTAATGTTGAATGTAAGTACAACATTATTGATCATATAAAGAAGACACCTGCCAACATTTTTATCTTATAACTTCTCAGGACTTCACATGTATATAAGGAAATTTTTTATAAAGTCCTCCAAGAGTCTATTTTAATACAAGACATCAACCCTTAAATATTTCAAGCATTAGTTGTAAATTTGTCTACTAACAATCAGGTTACATTTGACTATAACAATGTCTCCCCTTTGGCTTATGTTCATAATATGTCATTGTATATAAAAGTTATTATCTCTAGACACAAGGTAAAGAGGGTATTTAAAGATAATGGATCAACATTAAATTTATGTACATTAAGGTTAATTAATCATGTAGGATATTCAACAATAACATTAGAAACCAACATCATCACAATAAATGCATATGATAATAATGAGAAATAATCTATGAGTATCATTTATATTCCTTTAATGTTGGGGTCTTTTATAAAATAAACACTAGTCCATGTGATTGATCTTTATTTATCCTATAATCTAATTCTTATATGTTCATGAATACGTTCAATGAATAATGTACCCTACACTTTTCACCAATGTTTTAAATTCTCCCATGATGGCATGGAAGTAACCATTTAGGGTGATCCTTAACCCTTCCAATATTTCAAGCTATTAGAAGGTTAATATAGAAAATATAATTATCTCCCAGTTACTAATGACAACTTTACTCCCATTGAGGAATCCCCTATGCTTTAAAATTATGTCCATCTCAATAAATTATAATAAACACCTCCCCTTGGTGGTTGGATAAACACACCAACTATCTCCACTTGACACAAAAACACCATCCACCAGTCAAGCCTCCAATCAACCTTCCACTTCTAACGAAACTCCATCCACTTCATCCAATTTTAAAATCATTAATAAAGGAATGAATGAATACATAATCCAAGATTTTAATTATACAATCACAATCCATATGAACCCACATAATTATGGCAGGCCTTACCATCGAAGAGATACTTAAGTGGTTAGAAATTTTGGAAAAATAAAATTTTTAGAAGGTGGTATTCTTTCTGATGAACACGTAGAAGATTTGACTCCTTCCTAGATTTACTTTGATGAACTAGTTACTTACTTCACTAATAATAAATACCCTATCACAAAATCTATTATGTGTAAAATCATGAATTGTAATCACCTAAAAGTGGTAATTGGATGCTAAGAGTGTCTCTTGAGTTACCCTATTCCTAGCTTAGACCTAGACCTATCCTAGAGTCTTAGACACACTTTTCCAGTCATTATGTAGATAGTCATCCAAAACATAGTCCCATAAGTTTCTTCTTAGATCCCAATATAAATTATTCAATAGTCTTCTAAGTGGACATTAGTGCCACATTTGAGATGCTATAGCCACATGGCACTAGTGTCACATACTGGGTGCTAATGTCATTATCCTTAGATCTTCTTAATGGATACTTTTTCAAATGTGTGCCCCTCCTAAGGTCACCCTAAGCATATTTTATTATTCACATAAGTTATATATATATATATATATATATATATGTAAAGTTTAATTAACCTCTAATCATTAGATGGAAAATATATGCAAAAACACATTCAAACCAAAGACAAGTTGAGAAAAATTAAGGTATTTGATCCCTATTTAACTCTACTTCAAACATACTACCATCTACAACACCCTAACCCTAGTTCTCAAAGATTTCAAAGCTTAATCAAATTCAAATAATCTAAATCCACTTTCATTCTAGCATTTACTTGCTCTTGCATCAAACACTAGGTGGGAGAACTTCATTGGCATTGATCCCTCTTTGGAGTATTGGTATGTAGGTAACTCTCTTCATAATGGGGTGTTGAGGATGTGCAATATATCATACTAATGAACATATAAATATTGCTCATGCCATACTTGTAAGGAGGATCAGGGTTTACACACTAAATTAGGTATTTTAGGCACAACATAGAGCTCTAGGTTTCATGCGCATATGAACAAGACCTAAAAACATAGGCATAGGTACTCCCAGAAAATAGGAATAATCTTACAAAGGGGACACTACCACCATTTCGAAGACACTAAACCAACATGGTGTTACTGTCCATATGGGGTGATATTATCTAGTGAGAAAATAGACTCCATAATCCTATTAATGACACTTAGAACTATCTATAACCCAATTTTCAAAACCCAAACCATCCATGAAAGTCACTTTTTAGATAAGTCTATATTTATGTCTATTTATTTCTATTTTTTAAAAGTCAAATAAGGTCAAATGCCATTACAAATCAATGCTTAATTATTTCAAATTATTTATCTAATTTATATAGATTATCCCTTTAATCTAAACATATTATTTACATAGTTAAACCCTAAAAGGTTAAATCATTTGGTGAACCCTCTTACTTCAAATATTACTTCCAACCCTAGCTTGTATTAATCCAATTTTTTTCAATAATTTAGGTCTACCTACTTATGATTTTATAATTTTCTTAGACAACCTAGTTAATTAAAATCAATTTCATAATAAGGTTTCAATTTGTTTTACATATAATTTTAATTATTGTAAATAAACCCTATATTTAAAAACCCTAACCCTAGATAACCCTAGGGTTTGATACCATGATTATCATGACAAAATCCATCTTTCACTTCATGGTAAAAATTATGTTACTTTGGTTATCATGTTGTTAGTTATAGAAAGGTACACATGTATATTGCTCCTATCATGGATTTGTTGAGTTGAGATTGTTTTACATATTGGTCCTCCATTATGTGAGACCTATTTTACTATAAATGATTTCTATAATGCTCACTTTGAGATACTTCTAGTTAATACTATGAAAAAGAGGGCTTAGAGGACTCATTTTGTTCTAATTCCACCTAAACCACTTGATTATCTATGCTCTCATCCTACCTCTACTACTCTCCCCAAGCAAATAGTAGATCCCATAATTCAATATATCACTAGGTAAAATAGGGTGCCATCTCAACCTATATAGGAGTAACATAACCATGCCATATCTTCTCTTCCCCAGCACACCATAATAACAACCAAAGATCAATAAATAGAATTTGATATTGTGGATCAGTTAAGGAATACACTAGCCAAAATATCTATATTGGAACTACTACAAAAATCAACAATATTCAAAGATATTCTATTTCGAACACTTAATCACACATATGTGCCTTGTGACATCGAGCCATCTTGTTTTACATCTATCATGAATACTATCAAAGATGTGGAGGATGTGATATATTTTTACAATGATGATTTAACTTCACAATTAGTCATTGGTTAAAACTTACCACTTTTTGTTCAAGCTCAAATCAACAACACAACTATTAAATGAGTTCTCATCGACAGTGGTTCAAGACTCAATATATGTAACCTCACATTTTTCAAACCATGGGGGTTGATATAACATCTATTGAAAAAACATACAAGAACATCCAAGGGTTTGATGACATTCTTAGATAAACATTGGGGTCAATCACATTGGATATTATAGTGGGACCAAAGATATTATCTACACACTTTTAGGTGATGTTGAATTATTTACTTTATAATTTAATACTTGGGAGACCCTGAATACATGTTATGGAGGTATACCTTCCACTCTTCATAAATATGTCAATTTTTTACATGATGGGTACCTATACACATGTCTAATAGATAATCATCCATTTAGATATTGAAAACTCACTGAGCCTCCTACATCACGTATATTAGTAGATGGGACACCTCATGTTCTCATCGAACCCCCACCTCACTAGATTTTCATTGAGCAGATGCATACTTATGAGGTGGGAGAGTCTAGTAAGATTGTTCATATAACAAATTTAGAGCTTCTTATAACATAAGAACCTTCACCAATGATGCAAAACTAACCTATCTGAGCATAATTACCTTCTTTGATGATAGAGGACTAACCTTTCCCATCATTGGTACCTTCACTGAGCATAGAGGAACAACCTCTCACAATATAGACATCCTCATCCAAGATAAATGATGAGATTCTCATAGCCCAGTTAACCTTACTTGTCAATTCAAAAGAGGCTTACATTCATAATTATAACATAAATTCATAGGCCATTACAAAAGATGGTCAACCACCTATATACATCAATGATTATTTATGTGGATTAAACTTTACACTAGTGGGCCTAAGAGAGCATAGAGATAACTTAAAGGCACTTATACCTCACCCTACACTATTAGCCTCACTTGTTTAGTATTCTATAGCTACAAGATCCCATACTCAACCTTAGTCAATAATAAATACCTTAATCCATTTAGTACATATGGTCACATCCATGAATATTGATTTAGTTATAAAGATTTAAGCAAGTAACTCATAAGACAAACCACACAAGATATTACAACTATTAATTGATAAAGGATTGACTATATTACCCATAGTCTGACACAGATCAGCTAGTAAATTACCACCATAGGAAGGGTAACCATTTTCCCACTTTCATAGACTCATAAGACATGATACAAACATATGTGAATTACCATAACATAAACTAGATAAATTTAAGACTAAGGGAACTATCCAGATCATACAACCTCCATAGGCACCACCACCATTAGTGATACAAGTTACTACATATATATGAGCACTATGATAGAGTCTTCACTAACATATTTATTCATGACATGATCCATTGACTATAAAGATATTTATAGCAGATAAATATCTTCCCATGTGGCTGTAAATGAGGATATTGATCCTAATACTTGCACTTTGAGATTTTTACACCACATTGGTTATTAGGAGAGTGAGATAAAAAATGTTATACAGTATAAAAATTCCATTAGATGTATTATATTACTAGTTTAATGTGGACCCAAGGTGGCTAATACATTATTCTTCATTTTGAGTAAAGAAACTCATACACAAGGTAAATTGAGTAGTGCATGGTTACATGTGATGGATGTTATAGTTGATCAATTAGAGATATGTTTGACATTCACTCATTATGGATGCATGGTTCACATTTTAAATGATGACATCGATGAGAACCATATTTCTTACATATATACTCCATGGTCTAATGTAGTTTAAACTAGGTCCACATGAGAGGCATATTACATACTTGAGTAGAATGCCATTCAGATACACCAACTCCAGACTCATGCCAAGGATATGAATCCATTAATACATACATATCAATATAGTGATCATGATGATGATGAATTATTTAATTTTAGACAAGATCAATATCTGACACTGGATTATCCGACATAGATGTAATATTGGGTCTATAAAGACATTACACTTTACATGTGTACTATTTCATTTACATTTCCAACATTTAATTATATTCCCTTGATCCTTTTATATAGCTTATTTTAATTTTATTGTACATATATTATACTTAGAAAACACAAAAAAAGTATAACATGTCAAAATACAAAAAAATTCAAATATTTCAAAAACACAAAATTTTAAAGATTGTATGTATTTCTATGTTTACATTTATACTACTTACTAGATATTGCATATTTTTAGCTATCCTAGTATAATCATTTTTATCATACTCTTGTTGAGTTCTTGTATATTCTAGATAAGAATCCAATCCACTACACTGATCCAAACTAGCTATCATCTACCCACTAGGGACATTTACACTGATCAAAGTTTATACATTTGATACATCCACCCATTGGTTTAGTTTTAGAAATCAGACACAAGATAAACGCAAGAAAAAATAAATACTCAAAAAATAGTTTAGATCACCCATATTTCAAGCTAGGAAGACATTAATGCCTAAATTGGGATAATTGCAGTCTTTGGTGACTTACCAGGCTTCGTAGATAGATATTCAAGTAACAAGTCTATTTTATTAGTAATTTGAGTCAGCTCATATAGTGTAATGTTAGCCTTAACCATTTTCATATCCACCCTTGGTAAAAGTAATAGGTGAATCAACATTGTGTTTAGAGGTACTTCCCTTTAGAGGCTCAGGGTTTTTATTTGTTGCAAGATTTGGAGGAGTGTCAAAGTTATTTGGTGGAGTTGAAGTTGTCAAAGATTTCTTCTTCTCCTTATTCCTTAGAGGATAATTCTTCTTTAGATATTGTTAAAAAGGATGAATCTTTTTAGGTGTATCCTCAGGCTCATTCTCCTCTAGAATGAAAATTTGAATGTCTCCACCATGAGGGTTACATAAACAAATTTAGAGGATCTTGATGATATATATGTACCTGCAACATTATATTTGTTAGGTCCATCTTTACACATATTTAATTCATCTTGAAACAATTTAAAATCATTAAAAAATTTAATAAAATCCAACTCACCATGCTTTGACATATTGTGAGCCCTAAAATCTTTAGTTAAAGCTACATCACAAATATTAATCTCAAGATTGTTCTTACTAGTAGATGACTCATTATTGTCATTTTTATTACCATTGTTACCATTGTGAAACTAGTTGTTAAGCCTATTGAAATTGTGGTAAGAGTAAATTTTGTTGGAGTTTTCCCTAGTATTTCCCATTTGCTTTTGTAACTAAAGGAAATTAGTACTCAAATTTTGAACCATTTTAAGTATGGATTCATTCTCATTATTTGGTGCTTTTAAATTATGAACCTGGGTATTATTATTAGTTGGACCTAAAGCTCTTTGTTTTTTTTAATGAAGTCCATTTATATAATTATTGTTCAAGAATCCTAGAATTTAGCTAGGATGAGCATGGCTTAATGGTAATTGGTTCAAGACCAGTGTGTAATTTAAGGTAGGCACATTCTAATTAGTATTAGGAATGACATTTAGTGCAGGTAAATTAGGATTAACATTGGGAATGGCATATGAAAGTTGATCTTGAGGTTGCATTTGATCATTTATTGTTAAAACTTTAGCATAGGCTAAAGACAAAGTGTTTATACTCTAACAAACCTTTTAAGACACACATAAATCATGGGGTCTAAAGCATCCTTGTAGATTTCTAAATCCAAGGCTTCATTAGAACTTTAAGGAGCTATGGTTCTACTAAACATCTTCTATAATCTAGCATTAAAGGATCTAATTATTTCACTTGAATATATCTTCTCTATGGTGAATTATTGGTAAATAATGCAATGACTAATGGTGTTACTAAATTAATCAATGAAAATCTTGTTAAAATAATTCTAGATAGTGATATAATTCTTTGGAAGGTTGAGAAACCAATCCTATGTAACATCTTTGAAAGTAAATGGAAACAACCTACATGCTACATCTTCATGAACTACATTTAGCAATCTCAAAGAAGATTTGAAAGATTTAATATATTCTTCAGCTGTGATAATGCCATTTGGACTAAAACATGGCAAATATTTTTTTAGGATTCTAAGGTAGGTCATGTACCTAGCTAGGTACATTAATTGAAGATCCACCCAACCAAGACATATCTTGATAAAGGTTGAACATAAGAGTACTAAGAACATGTTAAGTAGGTTGGGATTTAGAAATGATTCACTTACCTTTATCTGATCTAGCTTTCCTATGAACTTCTAGTGAAAGGAGAGGTAATCTTCATTCTGACCTTGACCTAGTCCTGATCCTAGGTAGTTATAGCTTGTAAAACTTGAGTCATGTTCAAAATATGATGCATAAACTTTATCTTTATAAAAAATAATGATCATACTTGCACATAAAGCAAATTTGTACAAATTTAATCAAAAAACAACTATATTTAACCAAATTAGTTCAAAGATGTGTCCAAACTGATAAAAATGAATGATCTTTACACTTCTAAGTCTAAATAAACTCAAATTTTAAAAGAATCAATCAATTTTTGAATAAATTTTCTTTTACTAACCTTGAACATGGAAAATTTATGAAGCTTAAACTTCCTTTGAAACAACTTATTATGGATCTTCAAAGAATGACAATCTTCAACTCAATGAGACTAAATATTGGTCTGAAACCATGAAGATCAATTATATTTACACAATTGAGCTATGAATAACAAAAATATGTAAATAATTAACTAATATTTGAATAAAATTCATCAAACTTAGTAGATTTGTCAAAATTATAAAGATTAAGCTTGGCCCTCCTTCTAGCACTAGCAGAATGTGTTCCCTTTTGATACATGTAAGTGTATCATAGGTGGTTATGAGTGTTTAAGTAACACTAATCATTTCTAAATTTATATAACCTAATGCATGAGTTTTAGGTTTTGATAATCATGTTATCTTTGGTGGAATAACGATAGAACAAGTAAATTATTTCACAATATTTATAATGTTTGGTTGTTGGGAGCAACTGTGGCCTGATGGCTAATCTATGAAATTGAAGTGATCTTGAATAAGTGAAGTGAATCATGATCAAATAACTAAGTTTAAAACCTAATCTAAGGTGGATATTTATAATGAAAACTAATCTAAAGTGAAATAGTACAGAAATATACAAAAGGGAGGGTAGGGAAGAGAAGGAACATATTGATATTTATGATCTTCGACACATATATTATGACAAAGTTAAAATATCATCCAAAAATTCACTTAAAACCAATATATGAAGTGAAATATCTTGATATCATATCAAATCATACATCAGGAAAACATCTAAGGATAGTGGAAGAAAGAAAATAAGAACAAGATTCACTTAAACATTTACCCTTACAAGCAAATAACATAATCACATCTACAAGAAAAGTATAGAAGATAAAATGAACCTAAGGACTTTCAGTCAATTTAAGATTATCACAAATAAACAACTTTGGATTTGAAAATTACACATCAAGAATTCATAATAACCATTCAAATCTAAATTCTAAACTAGACAAGTGAGAGAGTAGCCATGATAACAATTCATATAAACAATGAGACAAACTTTTTAGAATTCTCTACTTGCATTAAATTGCTCTAAAATTAGTACAAGTTTTCTTGCTCAAAACTGCCTCCTCTTCTTACAATGGATAATACCCTTTATATAGGAAACTAAGGATGTATGTTAGTTAGCTATGTCAAATTATAATTGTACAACTATCCTTCACCACCTTCTAGAGAAAGACATTTTCTAAAAAACTAACCAATAGGCCATGTGCTTTACAAGTTGCACATGCCCTTACAAAAGAATATTACTTTTTTAAAAATTACATGTCTAGTTACAAATATAGTATGCTTTAATTAACAAATTCAACTTTGATGCCCCTTTGATGCTGAAGTCCCCTATTTCTTTTGTAGAATCTTCATTACTTTTTCATGTTGATCATCAATTAACTTCAAATTGACAATAGACTCCATGAAGAGTTCATCCTCTTGATCTACCATGTTTTTGAGGTCTTTATCATCCCTTTCTAATGTTGCTCTTATGCTTCTGGCTTATGTAATCTTCTCCTCTATAGTAAAGGTCATGTCCATGATTTTTGTGTTATCTGCCTTAGTCTTTCCTTGGATCTAACTTTTCACTTCATGCATAACATGGGTGGATTTATGCTTGAATTCTTCATCTATAATTAGGCCAATTGAGATGAGTGTAGTGAGATTCTTGATTATATTTCCCAATATATGCTTTATCCTATTTTGTAATTTCTTGTCATCCTCATAAAGGTTTTTTAGGTCCCTAAACCATTTGTTCAGATTCTTGTTTTCATCTATGAATAACCCCATGGCTGTGTTCAGATGAGCCAAGCTGATTGTTTTGAACTTAGGAATTTGATCTTTTGGGTTCTATCCTTAACTCCATGCACCATTGATTTTTTTATTTAGTTTTCATGATGATGACACTTGTCACCTTATCTCTCTTCTTGGGGCTTTGTTGAAGTTTTAACTTAATGCTACCATTAATCAGAATGTGTATGCTTAGTCATGAACTATCGATCTTTGGGATAGTGCTCAATTTTTAACTATCTATTGTGGGCATGACACTTGTCATCTTTGCACTTGCTCACAAGTATTGTTGACATTTTTACCTTATTACATCCCACTAATCATCTTTACTAGATCAAATGTGCTCTATTATATCTTGATCCTCTAAGTTCTTGACTTATTAACTTTTTACTAGTCTCTATGAACTATAAATATTTTCCTTGAGATCCAAAATCCCAACATTTGTCATCGTTTCCTTGGTCCCTTCTATTCCTATGGAAAAAATAAAATAAGAAAGGTTTGGGGAATTTATATGAATTAGGATAAAGTCTTTAACTTAATGTTTTGGTTGTGTTAATAAACATGATTAAGAACCTTAAGGTAAGACTTTAGGCTAAGTATGAAACATAATAAAAAGGACCTTACATTTAATTAGTCCATGAAAATAATAAAATAATTAAGTTGACTCAAGACATAAAAGAACATAGCATAAATTTTTTATCATGAGCTCTTAGTTGTGTTGAAAAATATGATTAGGGCCTTAAGATAAAAATTAAGCTAAGTCTTTTAGAAAATATAAAGTGTTCCCCTGTATTTTAAATAAAATTAACCCATGTAAATTTGAATTCAATTTAAAAGGTCCTAGATTAAAAGACATTTTAAGGTATAAAACCCTAGGATTTGACATTATTTACTCATGAATTCAATCAAACCATTAAATACTAATGATTAATCAAATGATCAATTTATCATTTGAAGTATGAAACTTTGAACATTATCTGCACACTTAAGTCTTCATTAAACCTACAACTTGAAAACCCATGAAGCAACCATTAGTAAAATTAGGAAAAATGAGACAAGAATCAAATGGAGACATGTTAGTTAATATAAATGAGAACTAGGTGTGGATGATCTTCAGAATTATGATCAAGTGGCATTTTCAATTCAGAGCATAAATTTGTAAAATTTTGAAACAAGGGTCCTCACTTTTAGAAATGGGGGTATGTTGACCTCAACAACATGTTTATTTAAAATTTATCCTTAAAGTATCTATTTAAACATGTCCAATGGATATAGATCCCTTCAAACATTTTGAAATGATCCATTCAATAAATACTTATACACCACATTCATAAAATTTATATTTAGATCTAGACATTTGATAAAACATGGATACAAGGGTCAAAGACTAGGCAAAAATGGACAAGGTACAACTCATCCTATTTGCATAATAATTAATACAAATCGACAAAGTTTGGGGTTCTTATAAAAATAAGTAGCCAATAAATAAAATAATAATAGTAAAATATGGTTTATAAATTCTACCTTAGAATTCATGCATGTACCTACTACTTTTGAGTTACATTTTGTTAATCATGATTTAATTGATGAGAAAATTGCACTAAAAATTCAATGACTAGATGAATTCTCTAATAACAAGTCACTAGTAGAGTAATTAAGGGTATATGAGGATCTCCATTCCATCTATCATAATAATAGGTTTCCCCATGCTACCTATGTTGATGATAACTTTAGTGAGAATGATGAATCTAATATCCTACATGATACTAATAATACCATTCCCATAGGTCCATTTATTGTAGATAGATCCACATTACTTAATGAAGAAATGGTATATTATAACTATGGAACATATAAATATCCTTGACCAATACTACTAATTTTAATGATGAAGTAGGATGAAGGTAAATCTTATAGATAATTCCTATATGATTTCCACAAATTATTTACTTGGGCTTATTCTGACATGCCTAGTATTGATCCATTTGTGGCAACGCACAATATACTACTATATCTATATGCAAAGCTTGTCAAGCAAAATATTTGTAAGATGTATCCTAAGAGAGCAATGATTGTAAAAGATGAGATATAAATACTTATAGATGTAGGCTTCATTAGATAATTTACATATTCTGATTGGGTTTCCAATATAGTGTATGTAACAAAATCTAACATTGACAATTGATGTTGTATATATTTTCATGACTTAAATAAAGCATCCCAAAAATATTATTTTTTAGTACTTAATATAGACATGATTTTTTATTTAATTTCTAGATATGAGACATTTTCATTCATGGATGGTTTTATTGGTTATAATCAAATAAATCTTAATCTTTCCAATCAAGAAAAGATGACATAACCACATTGAGGGGAAAATTTTGTTATACCATTATGCCTTTTAAATTTAAAAATGCTATAACTACTTATCCAAGTGAAATGACACATATTTTTCATGATTTTATTCATAAGACTATTGAATATTATGTCGATGATATTTTATCCAAATCCAAGCACTAACAAGATCATGATATTGATTTACACAATATATTTAAACATTTGAGAAGGTTTCATGTACAATTAAGTCTTAAAAAATGTGTTTTTGGGATATCTTATGGAAATATTTTGGGTTATATTATTTCTCAACATGGTATTAAAGTTGATCCAAAAAAAGTAAAATTTATTATTAAAATGCCCCTTCTAATCAATTTAAAGTAATTATAATGTTTACAAGGTAGAATACAAGTAATTAGACATTTTATTACTCAATTCGGTGATAAAACCCTTATTTTCACACCTTTACTCAAGAAAGATCTAAATTTATTTGGAACAATAATTTCCAAAATTTTCTTGATGCAATCAAAGAATCTTTAACAAAACCACTAGTTCTTATGCTACTAATACTATATTGACAAGTAGTTATATATATTAAGCAACTCATGAGGCGTTGGGGGACCTTGTTAGCAAAATATGATGATGATCACAAGGAACAATAATTTATTATATTAGCCATCAACTAGTTGGTTGTGAATGTAAATTTATGACAATGGAAAAATTATGTTTAACATTAGTCTTTTCAATGAAAAAATTATGAACTATATTCCAAATAATGAGATTCATGTTGTATGCACCTAAATTCACTTTTTCATTTATTGTCACTAATTTCAGTATTAGTAGACACTAATTACACTCTTCTCATTTAATTATGTATAAGTATTACCCCTTCTATTAATTTTTATATTATCCCCTTTCATTGTTCTTCATTTATTAACCTTATTTCTTCCCCTAATTATGCATTAGTTCTCCTAAATCCCTATTATCTTATCCTAACCCCACTCATCCATTATTTGGGAATTTAAAATTCCCATATCCTACCTACCTACCTACTCCTAGGATTTTCTTACAAGCCTATCTCGTAATCACCTACTAATCCATCACTAATCATGATTAAACCTCCCAAAGAGATTCTAGAGGTTTCTATATATAGATATTTCTCTCCTCTAGAATCCTCCCAAGAATTTTTAATTCATTAGATAATCCTACATGTTGGAAATATTGTCATTGATGTCAAAGATCTAGCATTGGTGATAAAGGACCCATTGCATTTAATGGTGTTTTTAATATTCATATCTTGGCTAATGTGTGTTAATATTTATTTTATATTAACGAATATATTTTTAGTTGTATATAAGTCAAAATAGGGCCCATGGAAAATTTAAAGAGTCATGGGGTAGAGATAAAAGAGGAATGGGATGCATTTTCTCATGAAGAGTCATCTTGAGGAATTCCAAGAGTCACCATGTGAAGACAAAAGAGGGTATGGTGTATTTTTCCATAAAGAAAAACTTTGAGGAATATGAAAATTCACCAAGATAAAGACAAAAGAGGAAAGGATGCATTTACTTATGAAGGCTCACCATGTGACCTTTTAAATGCAAGGATACGAAGGGTCATGCAAGTTTGGCACCATTTTCCATGAAGATTGAAGGGTCATAAAGGGTGAATGTCAAAGGTCATTTGGAAAGATATAAATAAAGGCTTGAGAATCCATTTGCAATATGCAAGACAGTGCATGGTTTGTATTTGTTTTAGAGGAGATAAAAGTAGGAGATATTGTAGAGTTCTATCATTTGTTGAATAAGAAACATTGAGAGATAGTTTTGTTTTGTACACAAGAGGGGTTGGTGCTCCTATGGGTTGGTGTTCACAAGTATTTACAAGGGGTTGGTGCTCTTATGGGTTGATGCTCATAAATAGTTGCTTTGTTGGTGCTTGATAAAGGGATTGGCACTCATACAAGTTGGTGCTTGTGAACTTTGTAATTTGAGTTGGTGCTTATTCATATACTTGAGATTTTTCTCCATGGTTTTTTCCACTTTGAGTTTCCACATAAAAATGTAGTCTCTCTCTCTCTTATGTGGTACATGTTATTGTTTAAGTTTTATGGCATATTTTTAATGTGTGATTAAGTGATTAAAGAAAATAAATCAGATTAATTAAAAGATATCTAATATATTGATTCACCCCCCTCTTAGTATATTTTGTGCTTAATAATTGGTATTAGAGCAGGTTCCTTTTTGAAAAAGTTTTACACCTTGAAGGTAGATCAAGGAAAGCATGATGGCTAGATCACATGAAGGTTTTTCTACAAATAAGGAACCTTTTTTTTATGGGACAAATTATGATTTTTGGAACATAAGGATGAGGACTTATTTGATGGCTCTTAGATTTGATATTTGGCAAGTAGTGGTGGAGCCATAGACACTTGTAACTACTCCAATGAAAAAATAAGGCAAGTGAAAATAATACTAAAGATTTAAATGTTATTTTATGTGATTTATGTGAATCAAAATTTGTTAAAGTTATGTAATGTAAATATTCTCATGAAACTTGGGTAAAACTTGAGAATATTTACAAAGGTGATGGAAAGGTTCAACAAGCTAAGCTTCAAACTTTTAGAAGATAGTTTGAGAGTTTGAAGATGGAAGAGGAATAAAATATAGCAAGTTACTTTTTATGGGTTTGATCAAATAGTTAATCAAATTCAAGGTCTTAGAGAAAAGTTAGAAGAATCAATTGTGGTATAATTTTTTTTGAGATCTCTT
>JARHVA010003095.1:2095000-2169620 GCA_037957365.1 Torreya grandis | reverse complement strand
GTGATGATTTCCTATGTCTGATATGGTAAATGTTCTATGAAATATTTACCATAGGGTGATGATTTCCTATGTCTGATATGGTAAATGTTCTATGAAATATTTTATCATAGGGTGATGATTTCCTATGTCTAATATTTTACCATAGAGTGATGATTTCCTATGTCTGATATGGTAAATGTTTTATGTAATATTTTACCATAGGGTGATGATTTGCTTGTGGGTGATAGGGGTGATGATTTCCTATGTCTGATATGGTAAATGTTCTATGAAATATTTTATCATGTTGGGGCAGAACTATGGTCCTTGATCAGATACTATTTATCTTGGTGCTTTAAACCTCTGAATAATATATTAGTACAAGAATTAAGATATTACTTATTCTCTTATAAATATGAGAGCTTGAACCTCATCCCATTTAGTAACATAATATATGCACATAAGTAAGTATTCTTTTCCTTTGGACCATGGATTAATAGGGCAAATAAAATCCATCCCCCATTTCTCAAATGATTTCAAAACCACCTAAGGATGGGGAGGTATCTCTATGGATAATGAAGATTTACCCATCCTTTGGAAAAGATCACATTACCACATATATATTTATTCACATTCTTATAAAGTGAGGGCCAATAATATCTAACCCCAAGGATCCTATGGCTAGTCCTCTTAGACAAATAATGGCCTCATTTAGGTTTCATAATTAAAAGATATTATGATGTCATAAGTCTCATCTTTTATTACATATCTAACAAAAACATGCTTAGGTCCACACTAAAATAATTTACCATTAAGACATTTAAAACATGAATTATCTCTAACTAAACATTTTATTCCTTTGGAATTAAACTGATAAGGAAACCTCCCTATAGCCAAGTAGTTTAATATATCAACAAACCATGATGATTGTGCTAACACCATGGACAACTGTTCATCAATAAAACTATCATCCACTATCTCTTCTTCACCTAAAACATTAAATCTCCTAAGAAAGTCAAAAATCACATTAAACTTCCTAGGTTTGTCAGTAATGGTAATGTCAAATTTTTGAAAAAGTACCAACCATCTAATGATCTTACACTAGTTTATTCACAGGGTACCTTATGGATGACTGATATATATATATATATATATATATATATATATATATATATATATATATATATATATATATATATGTATATATATATATATATAATTTTTAACTGATGACATAATGCTTAATTTTTTTTATTGCATAAATGACAAGAAAGAGTTCTTTTTTAGTGGTTGTGTAGTTTATTATTGTGGGTGTAAGGTTTTTATTGATGTAATAAATTACATCTTTCCCTCTTCATGTTTTGACCCTGAACTGCCCACATAGCACTATTGAAAGCATTTTTATGAATGTTAAATGGTTGTTTTTAATCAAGAGCTATCAATATCAGGGAAAAGATCAACTTGGGTTTAAATTCCTCAAAGGCATGTTGGCATTACTTTTTCAACAATAAATTACTATCCTTGGTATGTAAATATATCATGGGTATAACTATATTAATAAATTTCTCTATGAAATGTCCATACTACCTTGTATGTCTTAATAAAATTTTGATATTAGTTAGTTTTTTAGGAGTAGGTAGTTTAAAATTGAATTCTATCCTTTTAGGATCCACTTGTATCCCTTGGGATGAAATGTGATGATAAAGATTAATTCCTCAATCTACCATCATTATGAACTTATGATGGCTCAGGGACAATTTATGGTGTTAAAACCTTGTTAACACTTTTTATACATTGTTTAAATATTTATCAAAAGATCCACCATGCACAATAAAGTCATCCATATATACCTCTACACAATCATTGGCTAGATAAAAAAACATGGAATATAACTACCCTTTAAAAGGTGATAGGTGTATTGAAAAGATCCAAAGGAAACACTCTATAATAAAATGTTCCCTAAGGGAATATAAATGTTGAAGTATCATTATTTTATATAGATACCCTTATCTAATTATAATCACTAATGCTATCTAAGAAATATAAATACTTTTTCCCATCTAACTTATCTAACACATGATCTATGATGGGCAAGAGCTAATAGTCTCTTATGGCGGTTTTATTGAGTTATCTATAGTCTATCCATATCCTCCAATTTCCATTATTATTTGGTATATTTTCAAGTGGTTAAAACCATTGATTATTAGATATTGGATAAATGAATCCCACATCTAAGAATTTATATATCTCAGTTTTGATTATATCCCTTAGTGTTGATTAATCCCCCTTTGAGGTTGTCTGACTAGTCTAGTATTTTTGGTATATATGTGATGAGTACACACACATAGGTGGATACCTTTTATGTTATTATAATCCCATGCAAAGGATTTTATATGGTTATTTAGGAGCTCAAACACATTATCTCCTTAATCATTATTTAGCCAACTATTTATAGTTAACATTTACCTATTTGGACAACTATTTACTTGATCTCTAGATAAATGGAATTTATTTGTTTAAACTCACTCATTAGAAATTTTAGAGAGCATGTTTGTGGTAACAACATATGGAATGTTCTGATGTCCTTAAGAAAATTCTCCCTTTGTGAAATTAATGTTTCTAATGAATAAAGAAAATATGTCAAAAATGAGGCCTGACTATTTTGTTACTACCTAACAATACTTTTTTGAATGCATATGTGGTCATATGTGACATTATGAGGGCTTGAACTAAATGGTTGGTATTTATATGAGGATAGACTAAACTCTAGAGCTCTTATGTCAAACTTTAGAACTTCATTGCTAAATTTTGAAGCTAGGCTGATAGGGTCCTGAGCTTTAAAGCTGGTCTAATAGACTTCAAAGAATAACTAATAAATTTTGGAGTTGTTTTGATAGATTCAATGGATTCACTATCAAAATTCATATCTTCACTATCAAAATTTGGAGTTGGCCCAATTTCTCCTTAACTCCTCATTAATTAATCTTCTAACTCCTCCATGTGGTCTTTGATAGTTAACATGGCTAATGAGGAGAGGATATTACTGCCTTGTTTAGGTTCATCAACTAAAAAGTATTATGAAATATATGTAGATGGTTTTGTGTGTGGATATAAATAAATTTATTTAAATTTAATTCCATAAGAAATGGTCATGTCTCCTAACCTGTAGTGTATAGATATGAAACTATGGCTAACCATAATCTTTCCAAAATTAATGGATATCTAGCATTTTTTTATTTTTTTTGGATGGATTATAATGAAATATATGAGATATTCCCAAGACTCTACTATCATATAGACATATTATATAGTTCCTTCAGGTTTTGTTATATATTGATATGACATTTATAGAACTATAGAAGTAGGTTGCACCCCTATAAGGGATAAGGTTTTTAGAGTATCTATTTTCATCACATGATGGTAACTCTTAATTACACAAGTACGTTGGGTATCTCCTTTATTCCTATGGTTATAAAAATAATATGACTTATAGGATATCCATACTTAGGTAGAAGGAGCTTGCCTACTAATAAATCAACAAGTTTTCCATCTACAAGTATTATTTTAGGATATTATCTTTTTATGCTTGAAGTTTTTATGTACATACCTTTAATGATTCTATTGAGTTATGAAATATCCCTTATAGCTTGAAATAATGAAATTTAAATGTTCAACTTCCTCAACCTTTAGACTAAATCAGATTCACTCTTAGTATCCTTTTTTTTAAGTCTTTCAAGAAATGGTACAGCTATATGAAATATAATAGCTTCTTGAGGTGCCTTATTTTACTCATTACCTTTTTTCATTAGAAGGTTGTGGTTTCTCATTTGGGACTTATATTATGGTTATTGGATGATTGATCAACATCTTTCCTGATCTCAACTATACATTTCCATAATCAGTGATACCAAAACCCAAGGTACCTTCTTTCTTATTTCCATATATAGGAGCTACTTACCTATTGTTTGGATTTTCTATAGGTTGTGAAAGTAGTTGAGGCTAAGACACTTGTTATATTTTTAGTGGTTGAGTGGTAAGTGAATGCATCAGGACATATTATTATGGAAACCTCCTTTCTAAATTAAAGGTATGTTGGAGAACCCATTATTGGTTTACCCATTGTTAAGGATTAAACCTCTAGGGTATTCAAAGCTGCTAGTGGGGCTGAGGCATCCATGGTTGTGGTGTCCACTCTTATTTACCCCATGTTGGAGGTCCCCATTATTATGGATGAAAATTTAATTTACCATGGCATCATCCATGGGTTACAAGGATCTCTATGACCAAAATGGTTATGATTATGACTATAGGAAAATTGATTTCCTTGTCTTTATATATAATTGACCTCTTCTATTGATTGGGTTGCTTGCTTTTAAATAGTTTTTTGAGGATAGGTACGAGGGAATAATTCTTGATATTATGATCATTTACATCACAAATCCCACATAGAACTATCCTATAGAAGGTAATCTTGAAGAGCATTCTTCAACCTACACAAGGTAAATACATGGCTAGTAGTTCTATAGTAGCATTGGCTTTGGATTGTAGGACATATAACAAAGTGTTTAATTACACTAAAATGTCTATATTGAGGTTGGATAATTCTTCCATGAAGTTTTCCTATATCAGTACTATTAATAGAGGTTCTTGAAGCACTAAAAAATGCTAAGGATGAGGATAGTTGTGAAATACTTAATGTCGTATAGAATAATTTATCATAAAAAATAGAAAATTAGATGACATAATTGTAACATACATTAATTATTCTAAATTATTGAGTAAATTAAGAACTAGTATGGTATAAACTAAAATAATGCATTAAAAATAATTTAGACAAAAAATGACAAAGACATTACACATGAGAATGAACATAACAAGAAATCATGCAGGTAACCATAATTGAATAATCTCTATTGATCTCTTCTAAAAGTGGAACCCTCTTATTATTATAAACAAAAATATATATAGACATTTATAATATATGACTATCCATATTTTTCTCATACATGGAACCAAAATCAGAGTCTCTTCATATTCTAGTTTATTACAACTCGTGTGGATAAGACAAATAGGCTATACAATGATAAAATGAGAGCATAATGCACAAATATCTACAAAATATACTACATAAAATTTATAATCCATGTTTTTCTACCAACACTTTCCTAAACTTAAAATGTTGTCTCATCCTGAGACAACATCATAGGATCTTCTAAGAATACATAAGTTTACAGAGAAATGAAGAAAAGGTTGGACCAGTAAGAGTCAAAGTAATCACTCATGGAACCATTTTGGGTTTTCACCTTTTACACACTATCTAGCTTCTTTTTTGGGTTGTCAACTAAGTAACATACCAACCTACCACCCTTTATGAGTTTTTCAATATGCTAGCATAACTAGATGGCCACTCTGTATAGTTTTTTCAACTAACATGGCCCCACTTGTCTTACTAAGTTATCCCCAATACAAAATGTTAATGAGAAATTTTCAAAATTTTTACTCTAAACAATACTTAACTCAAAGGTGGTGGTATGAATGTAGATTAAGGTTGATCAAAAGAGTCCTTGGGTTAGGACTAAGTAGCCTTACACCATGTAATGATATATTAGATATCTAAAGGTGGCATATAATTAGGTGTATTGATAATATGTAAAACTAAGCTGGTGAAAGGAGGTTAAATCTATGCTATATATGTGCCCATCCAACATCAGATCTTGTATCAGTCATAGTATAGCATGTGAATGGAGTGTTGTAGCTGATGATCTATTTGAGTTATATATCATTAGTGATGCTCAATGTGGCCTTTGTATTCATAACCTTTATTTGAATCTTCCCACTCAATTGTTCCACCTTATTTGCATGTCTTCAAGCTTAGAGGTTGGGGAAATAACTATGAAATAATTGGATCTATAAATTTTGAGTGTTGCCATGTACATTATTCTTGGTATTCAATGATTACTAGAGAGATCCATCCTTCTCCCCCATAGTTGTAGTGTGACTTGACATGGTTTCTTTGGTTGTGGTGGATTTTTCAAAGTCTATGATAGAATAAGGTAAGGTTGTATTCAGTTTTTTATTCAAATTAAGTAAGCTACATGTGACTAGTTTAGCCTAAAGTGTGGTAGCATCGAGCATTCCTTGGTACTTCCTCCAAAAGAGTGATGAGTGTGTCAGCCTCAACTTTGACATCCTGGACCAATATCCCCAATTCACATATTTTTTGTACTACACACCAATATTTTGTTAACTTTAGAGATAAGTGTCTTGAATTTGCACTAGTTGGACATGACTTGGTACTTAATTACTCAAGTGACTATATATAGACATGTATCCTAGATCATTTTTTTAACTTCATACAGTCAAGCTTTCAAATCAATGTTCTCAACCTTAGATTGATGCACTAGACCATAATGCACATTGGTTCATATTAGATATCTTTAATCAAGATTCCTCTATACCCCTATACATAGATGCCTCTAACTTCCTAAAGGATAAGAGGCATTCTTGACTTGTAGGGAGCAAGAGAATCACCTTGTGCAAACATGCCCAAAGATTTGTCCATTACATTGATGTTGATGATGATGGTGATATCAGGGCCAAGGTAAATGTTTCTCTCATTTTAGTAACCAATTAGGATTTTCACAATCTCCTCCAAATCCCTGAAGGTAGGAATTATAAGAAAGCTCTCAACATCAATGTTTTGGAAATGATGTGGGGATGTAAGAGTAAGTGGTTGTGCAACATCTAATGGATCTAGTCATAAGAGTTTTTGTTGTACCACTCGATGATAATCAAATGGATTTGGATTAGTATTATTTTTTATATCATAACAAAATATTGATTCCCATTACTTCCTTAAAAGAAATCTATCAATTTTATGATGAGTTGTGAATGATGCATGGTATCTAAATACCAAAAATGAGAAACTTTTTTATTTATGCACTAGTTAAGCTGGCTCAAATCTAGAAATTTATCACATAAAATGGTTTCCAGAATGAAATGTAGACTTGGTTCACAACCTTATACCTTTATAGAGGTCATGCTCATTGGTTTTTGTGTAAATGCCATGTTGAGTTATCCCCTTGATATCAATTTGAATGTTGATATGGAAAATATTATCCAATCTATTAATAAAGGTAGTTAGTTATTTGTGCATGCATCGAGATATGCCATTATATTCTTTGTTATCCATACTTGAGTATGTACTAATGATGTTGATCACTAATTAATTTGATGAAATATTAGATCAATCAAACATGGGATCTAGAATTAATTGCTTGGGATAACCATTATATGGCTAAGATATTGGCTGATGTGACTTAACCATACATTTACTAGACTTAATTACTATATTTCACTTATGCTACCATCAATAATTATGCACATAAATTCTTATGCACATGAGTATTACATGCTTTTATTATTATCATGGTTCTAACATCTAGTGAAGATATCATCTAAAAACACACACACATAAGAAAATATACATAAATAGGAACTCTACTCGGTACTACTCAGCACCCATTCATCTAGCAAAAAGAGATTAGTTAAGACTATTGGTGGTAGGGCTTAATCCTATAGCCATTTACCTACACTAAAAAAATGATTCCCTACATATCTCTCAAAATAATGGTTTGTTTTTGTGATATTTCATGTATAATGTAAGGCCCTTTCCACCTAATCTATAATTTACCTAGAAATGGTCTAAATCAATTATCATATAACAAAACTAGTTTATCTATGTAATTCCTTATGTTTTAGGTTCCTATTGTGCCATGCTTTCTAATTCTTCTTATGAACTTCCTATGTCCAAGTTTCTATGCATCAATAATAATACATCTCATTCAATTTGAGAAGCTTGTTTTTGAGATACTCATGATCCCCTAGTCTCATAACCATTACAATGCCCATATTGGGAACCATGTATTCCATAGACATTACTACTTCAAGCCCATAGACCAACTAAAATGGATTAAAACTTGTAGCCCTCTTATAGGGCATTAAATAGTCCCAAAGAATTGTATGAATGTGATATTACCAATCATCCTTTTTGACATCATATATCTTTGTCAATATCTTATCTAACACTTTATTAGAAGATTCATCTTGGTCATTAGTTAGAAGATGGTATGTAATACTTTTATGATGGGAAATCAGGTATTCTTAAGTAAGATATTTGATAGTATTATTTAGGAAGTGTGTCCCTCAATCACTTATGAGCTTGATGGGGCATCCAAACTAGATAATAATATTCTCATAAAGGAATGTTATTGCATCCTTTACCCCATAGCTAGGAGTCACAATATATTCAACCCATTTTATAAAGTAATTTATCATGATAATAATATACTAAGCTTTATTTCATTTAATCAGGGGATTAATACATCCTACAAAATTAATGTCCTAATATTTAAAAGGTTGTTCAACTACCAAATGTTGTAAGGGAATTTCATCTTTATGGTGTGGATTACCCCTTCATTAACATACATCACAATGTTGCACTACTCCATCTATATCCTAAAAAAGATTTAGCCACCATAATCCACTCTTTAATAGTTTCCATGCAATATATTCTTTGGAAAAATGACCTCCTACTATTCCTTTGTGTGCTTCCTATAAGAGTTATGGATGTTCATGTTCCATAACTACCCTTCATAATACTTCATCTTTCCCCAAATGATACAAGAGCCCATTTACAATAGTATATGGTAAAGCTCTAATGATAAACTGCTTCTTGTCTCTTTCTTGGTAGTGTGTAGGGAATACCCTTGTTCTAGGAAATTAGCAATTGATTCAAAATTCTTAGGTCTCATAGAAACTTGAAATAGATGGACACTAGGAGAATCTTCCTATAATTCTTGAGGTTCTTACCCATTTGTGATGTGACTAAGATGATCTGAGCCAAAATTTTATTTTCCTAGATTGACGTTGATGTAAAATTGATTTTTTTTAAAGAGTTTCAACTATATTTAGATTTGTCTTCCAAGAATAGGCTTATTGACTAGGTAGTGCAGAGCTTGATCCATGAAAAATTAACTGGTGTCACAAGAAGATAATTTATGAATTTATATAGTGTGAACACTATAGCTAGTGCTTCCCTTTTAGTTGTCATATAATTCTATTTTACACTAGAAACTTTCAACTTAAAAATTGTATGGGGTGGTGCAGTCGATGTACAAGTATAACATTGAATATAATACTAGAAACATCAACATGCACATGAAAGGGATTACTCCAATCTAGAAATATGAGAATAGGCACAATGAACAATCATTATTTCTATTCTATGAAAGCTTCTTGACACTCAAAATTGTTGAAAAAAATTGTACCTTTGTGTAACAAATATTATAATAGGGATGAAATGGATAAATATCCCTTGATAAAATTTCGATAGTAACCTACATAGCCAAGAAATGATCCCACTTCTATGGATCTGAGTCGTGGGGGCATACTAAGAATGATTAAAAATTTGGCCTGGTCTACCAAAATCCATTCACTACAACTACATGACTTAATAGGACACTAAAAGGTGTAAAAAGTAAGCATTTTTCAAATTCAAGGCAATGTGCATATCTCAATAACATTCTAGAATGAGGCACAACTTGGACAAGTGATATTCAAAAAAAGAGAAGACTACCTAATCATCTAGATATACTTATAAGAAGTCATGAAGGAAATCCTTAAATATAATCACCACTACTCTAAAAATACGTATAAGTACGTTATTGAGGCCAAAAGGCATTACCTTGTATGCAAAGGATCCCCATTCTATGCAAAAGTTATTTTATCTTTGCTTTCTTCTACGATGGGTATTTGATGATAGCCATTGAATCCATCTATAAAGGAGTAAACTTCATGACCTATTATAGATTCCAAAACATCATCTGTGCAGAGAATTGAAAATGGATCACTCACAAATATGTCATTTAAAATTTGATAGTCACCACATACTCTAATCTCCCCTATTTTCTTAGTCGATACTACCATGGTACTAAACCAATCTACCTTTTTAATAGGATAGATTATACTTATTATATTCTATCTAATTCAAATTTCACTTTCAAATTCATCTTTGGATTCAACTTATATGGCCTTTTCTTTATGGTTCATGCTCACTCCTTAAGTTTGATATGCATTTCACCTAGGGAAGGATCTACTCCTCTGAATTTTGAAACTTTTATGGGGAATACATATTGATAATTCTATATGATTTCATAGCTTCTAAAACATTGGATTCAGTCCAATAGTCATCTATATGTGAAAATTTATGAATCTCCTCATTTTCAATGTTTTTCTACATGCTTTTTAATAGGTTGCTGATAAATCTTGTACCTTTCCTCAGAAATAGATTCTTGTAGCATTCTTTACCCTTCCTTCTCTAGGATTTATATGTTTCATATATTTTCTTCTTTAGTGGATCCTATGACTGGATCCTTTATTGGTTTTACTAGCTATGTAGGTTTAAAAAAATTAATTAAATCAATATCACCATCACCATCTAAATCTTCAATTTCCTCTTATTCATTTTGTATTTAGTAGCATGGTTGCATAAGATATTATTCTTCCATATTGGCATCTTTATAATATTTGTAGTGTTGTATTTATATCATTGGTTACATTATTCTACACATTAGAATCCATTATGGTGTTTAAATCATCCATGCATGCATGACATAGGAAATGTTTGATTTTGAGTAGCGCATTATGAACCATAAGATTCTCATATTTAAACACAAAAGTCTAGATGAAGTCACTTTTCACCTATGCCTAATGCTTTATCTCACTCCTATATTATTATGCATATACAAAGATGATGATAAAGAGGCAAGTGTGTAATGAAAGATATGAACCCAATACTTAGGTACTACACGTTATTCAGTACAAACCTCAACACATTTATGGATATTGATTTTAGGGCACTCACCTTCCTGAAAGTATGGAAAATTACTTCTGATTACTAGTGGTAGTTGAAATTTTCTAATCATAAGTTTGCATGAAACAATCCAATTGAGTTGATCATTTTTATGAATTATTCACCATGCTAATGCAACTCCCTTTAAACAATAATTCAAAGCACTAAACTACTAACTAATCATTGACACATGAACTTATAGGTGTATAATGAATTGACTAGTATCCTTGGTCACATATTATAAAGTAAGGTGTCTTTCCATGGTGAATATAATTCTCATAGGTTAGAGTTGATGATCACCACAAGCTTAGTTGATTAGATGTGTATCTAAGTCTCTGCTTACATATAAATTTATTTCCCAAGGCAAGGTGCCTTCTCTAGACATCTATACATAATCATGCATATGATCATCTACTTAATAGAGAAAATATATTTTGAGTGAGTAGATATTTTAGAAGACATGGATGGAAGATATTATATGACAAACTATGGTGCCAATGGATGAGTAACTACTATTTTAGGCTTTCATTGTTTAAATGTCTTCAATTGTTGAGTAAGTAAAGACTACACCTAAGATTTATTTTGCTCATACAAGAAATTTCACTCAGCTATGTGTAGAGCTTTTGGGTTCTCCTTAAAGTTTACCTTCATCCAATTATTTTCTTGTGTGACATAAGGAGACTCTAGTTCAAATGGAATGATGTAGGGTTTGTGCACATTATGTAGAGTAATGCCTACAATCTTATCTCCCTAATATACCTCTAACTATAATCATCTGATCATCAGATGCCCATTTATTATCAATCAGTACATGAAATGAGTTGTTATCTTCATATCAATGACTTCAAAGTCACATTATATGATCAATTTTGTGACTTTGATCTCAACGTCTTATAATTGGACAATGGGTTAAACTCTTCCATAGTATACTAAAATCAGATTTATTGGGATATAATTGAGAATTGGTCATCCAATCACCTCCCATATAAAACCTAGGGATCATGTTAACCATTCTACCAAAATAAAAGATAGCATTTGTAATTTCATATCCTGCAACTTCAATGTCAATTCACGCATCTACATCCCATGGATTCTTTGTTTTCACATACCAATTTTTTTTTGTCTTATGTTTCCCTTATTGTACACACGCTAGTAAATTATGAAGCAACTTTTTAATGTTCTTAGAAATGTATTCATTGTGTAGTGTATTTAGAAGCTTTAATAAATTTGTCAACATAGTAACAATTTCATCTTGGCATATAATTCAAACTATTTGACCATACATTTGGGCATTTGTTGTTGTAACATCTTCCTCAGTAGTGGCTTTATTTTGAATATTCTTCAACATCAACATAACTTCATACATCAACCCGTTTTATACAACTGGGTCCATGCATTTTTCCTATTTCAATTTCTAAATTCCTTAGTCTTGAAGCATTTTAAGAGGAGTCAATCATCTCTATGTGTGTTGATGTATTGTAATGACATTCATAAATTCATCCTCCTTAGGATACACATTCACCATGTTAAAATTCTTGATGACGTTTTCTTTTCTTTTCTAAAATATGACAGTCTTTTATATCATACTACTCATATACCTTGTAGTATGTGTAATAAGACTATGTTTGTGGATTCAAAGTATAATTACACTACACATGGTTATACTCTCCACATAAATAACATAAAAAATGAGGGTATTCATAATTATTTCCTCTTCCACCTTGATAACCCCTTTTATATCCTCCCTTAAATCATCCTTTGTTTGACCATTAACCTCCTCTATAACCTCCATGTTGGTGTGATGTATTCTATTTCTAATGTTAATGGATATTATCTCCAACCCTAAATTTTTCTTGCGTAACTAGTGAAGTCTAACTAGTTTTCTAATGATGTGTCATTATCGGATTTCAAGATGTTGAGTATTGGTATTGTGGTGATGGGTGTCCAACACGATCAAGGAGGGATCCATCTAGCTAGATCTTGAGGCTAATATTGAGGTAAACTAGGAATTCATTATGGACCTGCTTGGTTCACATAACCATTATGAACCTCTCAGCTTGGAATCATATAATTTATTGACACTTTTTGTGTAGTGATGATGAATACATTATTTATAATATCTTATTTGAGATCCTGTAAAGCCCTACAATTCTTTTCATCATGATTGTGTGATTTACAAAATTTACAATACAAATTTTGTGGGCTTTTTACATAATGTTACAGGAGATAGCACTATGTTATTACATGCCCTGATACTTTATAGATTTCATATAACTCTATCTTTATCTTAGGATGATCATTATTTTGATGTCCTTCTTTCCCACACTCAATGCACCATGGATTTATCTTACGCTTATGTTCTTTATGATACTATTCCATCCTCTTCATAAAATATTATACTGTATTTTCAATCTTAGAACCCACTATGGGAGCTTCCCCATAATATTTAATTTTCTCCATCTAGAGAGCAATAACTCTATCATCTGCCTTAGTAGCATATTGAGTCTACACTATATCAAACCCAATATTGGAATGTAGTTGTTCAAAAAACCATGCATTTTTATCTTTATCTTATATGTTAAAATATACTTATTAATAAAATTTGAGAACCTTCGATCATAATGATAGACTAATTATTCTCACTTCTACCTAATCTCCTTTAGGTAATAAATAGTCTTGTACATTTCTTTACTTTAAATTCTTTGATAAGCCACTCCTTAACCTATTGTAGATTTTCTCAAGTGATAACTCTATGGTTTATGAACTCAAGTACTCCTCCATTCAATACACTAATTAATTTTAACTTCTTTATAGCCTCATTAGTAATAACCTTAGCTTGTTATTTCATCTCACATGTTGGTAAGTACTACTCAGGGTCCACAAAACCATCATATGTCACCAAGTTTATAAATGATCCTAAAGTAACCATATTACAAAATAGTGTCAAGTGGATCTATTATGTAGTAATTATAGTGGGAGGATGCACCTTGTGAGACCCTAATTTTGCACTAAAAATATTTACCTATGCACTAAGAGAGTTTGTCTGTGCACTCTACTTTTTTGTATTTCCTACTTTTTTCTGTTTGGTTTTAATGAACCCTACAACCTTCAAAGCTTTAATAATTAAGGTTGTTTCAATTTTAGGACCCCATCAATGAAATTTATCTAAATAAAGACCTTCCCAACTGTAGTTTACCTATCCTTCTAGTTGAAAATGTTTACTAGAATATAACAAATTGGGCTGACGGGATGTGTACTCTTGGAGTGAATGATTCTTTCCTATGATTTATTCTCTTTCCAATCTTTAACCTATGATTAATTTATGACTTTTTCATACTTATTTTCTTAATAATTCTTGTCCTTATAGTAATACCCATTCTTATATTTATGTATTACATCTATCATCTAACTGATATACCTCTATACTATTCTCATCTTCCTCTTTGAACATCTCTTCTTCCTCTTGCTCTTCGTCACTTCTTTTTTTCTATTGGCATTCATATTATTATTTAATTTTTTATTTATTAATCCTTAATTATTCATATCTTACTTATTATTCATCATTTATTCCTACTCTTTCTTTATCTATTTAACTACTACTCTTAACTCTTCTCGCAACTATTTGGGTATTTGTATTTTTACTCCATCTATTTTGTTGTCATAGCTCACATTCTGAATCTAGACTCTTATTCTAAATCTTCTTCCCTCATGTCTCCATTATGGATTTAGGTTCAATATTTATCTAATCATCATTCACTATCATGTCACACACATCCCTATATGCCCTAAGCAACTACTTGATATTGGCTAGAATAGGGACCATGGCCTTATCCACAACCAACATCTTCACTAGGATAGGTAGTCCCTATAAAAATTTCCATGGAAATCTTCTAATTAACAAGTCCTTCATAGTTTCATAATCTATGTATCATCGCATTGCAAACTCTATTATATATGTATTTACTATAGTAGTAACCCAATGAAATATTACTCTCATCCAATCGGTTTATCTTTTCTTCAATCTAAATTATAGTTTCTTCCTACCTTGGTTTAAAGAAATAATATTATAAGCATTCAAACTAGCTAGATATCAATTTAAGTAACTTTAAAAATAATATTTCATAAATCTAACCACAAATATGATCTTGAATGATCTCTTAAACTATAAGACCAATTCTTTTTCATTATTCTTCTATAAAATTACATATCCTTTGGTCTAACCATATCTCAATATCTCTCTACCCTGGTAACCATCTTATAATAATTTTATCTAAAAAGATTTTCCATTCTCATCACACCATTATTATCAGAGGTTCTTGAAGCATGAAAACATGATAAGGACAAGGATAGATGTGAAATACTTCATGTGCAAATAATAGTTTATAATTCAATATAGTAAATTGGATGATAGAAACGTAGGATGCATTAATTATTATATATTATTGTGTAAATTAAGAAAAACTAGTATGGTACAAACTAAAAAAATGAATTTAGAATAGCTTAGATAGAAAGTGACCAATACATTATACACGAGAATGCATAAAATGAACATAACAAGAAATAATACAAGTAACCATAGCTAGATAATATATATTGATCTCTTCTAAAATTGGATCCCTCTTCTTCTTACAAACAAAAGTATATATGGATGTTTACAACATATGACTACTCATATTCTTCTCATACTTGGCACCAAAAGTGGAGTCTCTTCATATTTTAGCTTAGTATAACTTGTGAAGATAAGACAAAATAGGCTAAACAATAAAAAATTGAGTGCATGAACACATATTTTTTTAGCAAATATCTTGTTTATCTTTACAATCCATGTTATTCTACCAATAAGTATAATTCTTTCCTCATTTCAGCTTCCTAACAACCACTCTAGTTCTTAATTTTCCCTAGCATCAAGATTTTTTATCTCCTTTTCCCATAAGGTTCATATTTTCCCTAGCATCATCATTAAGACATTTACAAAAATAGTTTTTCAGACTTCCTCACTTAATTCATATCCACATTTTCTATTAATGAATTGGAACTGATCAAGGTAGTCTTCTAAGTTTTCACTCTGAATTTGTTTTATTTTAAAAAATATTATTTTTTTATCATTTTCCCTATAGCAGTCTTGGTATTTATCTAATAATTTAGTATCAATCTCATTATATGATGTTATGGAGTTTGGCTACAATACCATAAACCATCTCCTAGTTGATTCCTTGAGTTTAAAAGGGAAAATCTTTAACAAGCTATGACTATCAGTACTATAGTCACATGTTTAACATAGGAATTTGAATTCAAAGAGGAAATAATCATGATATTCATTGGGTTTCACTCTAAAATTGGGTAGGATAGATGGATAAATATTTTTCATGGTAGTCCTATCATCATCCTCTTGTACAATGGGATAAATGAAGTTCCTTCCAGGTGGATTTGCTTTGTTTTATGCATTCCTATCAAGATTCAATATCTTCCCTATATTTTATCCCATTTATTCCCAAAAATTATTTTAGAGGGGTTTCCTACATGGGGTGGTGAGTTATTAGAGGTGGAGGGAAGGTTAATTGAATAAGACTCACTATATTGGTTCACAACATTTTATAGCTTTAATTTATTTGTAGGGAAACACCTACCTATGGAGAATGATTTGAAGGTTTAGGCGGAACTATGTCTCTATCCATTCTAATAATTCTAAAATAATCTTTAATTAATTCTTCTAATCTTTCCACTTTATTTATGTGATATTTTATTCGAGCACTTGTGGTAACCCCTTGAGAGTTATTGTGAATTAATCTTCTCTATGAGTTTCTAGGTTTGTTCATAAATTTATTTTGAATTCATACAAGATTTATTTATTATATTATGATTTACAACTTGATAACGCCTAAATTCTTCCCCAATAATGGAACAAAAGAACATTGGTGTTGTTAATCCATTCAATTAATCAACTCCTTAGTTGATGCCATCAAAATGCTAAAACTAACACACTTGCTTAAAGGAAAATACTGATAATCAAACACACTTGTTGATAAAAAGAAAACATACATAAACTATATTATAAATTTGAATTCAGGATTGTAGAATTGAATTTAATTGAAGATGAAATTTCTTGAAAAGGAAAATGATAATAATGTTGTAAATATAAAGGTAAATACACACACAACTCAAAAGAGACCTATAGGCCAACACACCACACTTTCAAATATAAACATTATTAACATAATTCAATAATAAATGACATGAAACAAATAAATAACAACATGAATCCTAGATCCTTAGTTGAGTGGGCCCTTGATCCCCCTTGGACAAGATTTGAATTAACTCAATCTTTAAGGAACTTGAGAAACTTCATTAATTTATGAAAATATTACAAAACATAGATCTACTATTGTTATAATACTTTTAATGCTGACATTCACTAATTTAAAAATTCTTATCTCCTTTAGAACATTAGGAATACACTATTTTATTCCCAATGCTTTCTAAATATTATCCCAGAATACTTAAATAAATTAATAACCTAACATGATCTTAGTTGTGATCAAACTTATTCAAAAAATAGAAAAAGGCATTACAAATCCTCATTTCCCAAGGAGAAACATTAGAAAAGAAGGGAGGTGTAACTATATGCATAGCTACAAGTTGGTTACATCATTTTGTCTTTGTTTCAGATCTAATAACTAAAAACTCCTTTACAAATACAATGGGTTTTCATAGATATATCTATTAGAGAATAGACTATAAATATAATTATATAAGAAATATGTGTATCCATGACTTAAATAAATGACCCATAGACATATTTGGAATGTTGCAATGTCATAAAAAATGCCTTTGAAAAGATTTGAATGAGGGATGGAATGATTCCAAATCTCTTCTAATGTACTCTAAAACATTGTGATGCATTATGGAACCTACTTGTACCAATTGTGAAACTTTACTATCAAACTTTAGAGCTCACTATCCAACTCCAAATCTTTATTATCAAACTCAAGAGCTTTGTTGGAAAGATTCATCACACTCCAGATTTGACTTTAAGGATCAATTTAATTCACCAAAACTTTTAGAATTAAAATATAGTATATTATATCTTATGTGCATTCAAAAATAGATAACTAACCATGCCAAACATTAGAACATAATGGTAAAAATAAGAACATAGACTCCCAGATACTAACCAAGATATAAGTACCTATCTTCTACTTCAAACTTGCTATAAGTCATAAAATTCATACAATGTCTAATATAATAAGGTAGATGAATAGGAATAATATGATAATATGTGGATATAATAGGTCATAAATTGGACTCATCATGTGATCTATCTGATTGCATTTAGTGTGGTCGATGTAGCTTTAATGTTGTGATAGTAGCCTACATAGTTCATTGCCTGGCCAACTTAGTATTTTTTTTTAAATTTTGGGCCAAAATAGTTTAATATATTGTTGACATAGTATAAAATGGTAGGAAAATATAAAAAATCATATTCATGGAGTATTTAATTTTTTAATTAAAAGTAATTTTAGTGTATTTTCATGATTATATAGATAAAGGATTAATACATATTTTATTGTTTGGCATTTTAAGATGTGATGAAGGATTTAGCATGTGATAGATGCAGCATGGATTCCTACTTTGTTGGATATATTGATGAAAAATAATTTTGTATGTTTGGCATCTTTGGGTTTTGGTGGTATTATGGAGATGCATAAGATCCTACTTAGTGTTGACTTAGTCACTATGTGCTTAGGATCATGGGAGCTATTAGCCAACATTTTATGATGGGAGGTGGATGGGGATACTTTAGAGGTTATTATAAAATTATAATATTTCTATGCTCTGCTTAGAATTCTTATTTTTGGGACTCCTATGTTCTATGATTCTCTAGAGATGAAGCCAAAGAGATCAACCTTGGCCTTATGGGTGACTAGCTCATATAAATATTTTGAGGGTTTATGACTATAATTTAATTTTATGTATCAATCATTTGAGATATTCATAAGGAATTTATTATCCTTATGACATCATGTGTGATTTATCACAAGTTAGATGGGAAGGTGTTGTTATATATGGTCTCCTTGTGTTAGTCTATTTTGGAGTAGGGTACTTTATATGACCTAAGGTCAGTGATTTGGGTATAACTAATTTATGACATGTATGGAATTTTGTCTCATGGGCACAATACTATGGGGTACATTATTTTGATTTATAGTTTGATATATGAGATATTTCTATGTATTGAGCTGCTGGGTTGCCCCATTTTATCGATGATAGTTTACCTCAATATGTGTTCTACCACATACCTTAGCACTGTGGAATATTACTTATGGTGATATTGTATGGTATAATGTTGTAGGAATTGTGTCTAGTTGGCTAACCTATCATACCATTTATCTTTTATTAGCCCATATATAAATTACTAGACATTATACATGGTGGGTGTAACCATAAACTGTTGCTCACCTACCTAGACATTTTGGATTACCATATCTAGTAGATCTGATAGCAATGCTTGAGTATTGGGCATGTGATGATAGGGATTTGAGGGGTAGTGGTGGTACAACCTATTTATGTACCTATGATTTGGTCACATTGATTGAGACATTGGACTGGTCAGTGATGGTAGTAGAGAATAGTTATAGGTTTTATTGAGGAGTTAGTAGTTACAGATGTGGAGATTGTTTTAGCTAATGTTAAGGGTGTGGATGTGGTGATTATTGAGCCATAATAGGTTTTATAGTTTCTACCATAGTGGTAGAAAAATTTATAATTGGTGGTGGAGGAAAATGAGGAGGTAGCTAAGTAGGGAGATCCCATAGCATAGGCAACATAGAGTTGGTTGATAGAGTGATGAATATGAAGGGGACCATGGCATGATCTTGTTATTTCTCCTAGTTTTGTAGTACCTCAGAGGTGTTCTCTAATGCATGTACTTGGAGGTCATGATGATGGGGAGACTCTTTTGGGAGATACCAATGTTGGTAAATTTTTGGTATTATTTTGAGTAGTAGATACATGACTAGATATGTAATTATTTTTATATGTGTATTTATTAAGAATATATATATATATATATATATATATATATATATATATATATATATATATATATATTTTATATATATATGAGATATCTAGTGTATATTTGGTTTGTGTTTTCTAGATACTAATAAGGGGGAATTTAGATGGGGTGAAATAATATGAATCAAAAATCATGATATTTTGGATGGTGTATTATTGCATCATGATGCTATGGTTATGGTTGATCCTATAAATCATCTACCCTAGCATATGGTAGTTGGTTCTGGTTGTTTGGTGAGGTAGCATAAGAGAGATAGACATGAGGATATACCACAAAACTACCACTTGGCATGGGATATGGAGAGATACATGCCTAGTAGATGGTAGCTAAGGATCATGTTGCTCATGTGGCTATAATGTGGAAACTATCATAGGTAAATGCCTAGGTAGCCAATCTAAAGGAGTATTTAGAGGGTACGTTTTCCCAAACATAGTCATTATAATGGACTATTTGGAGGGGAAGTCATAGGCATCAATGGGTAGTGTGGCTCATCCACCAAATGGATAGGATAGACCACAACAATAGAGCTATTTGTAGTATTTGCTTGTATCATGTTTATTGTATCAAACACTTTATATATATCAAATATTTACATTTTTATATCATTATTTTTAACCATGAATTTATTCAAAAATTGCTAGAAAAAAATACAACATACATCAAATATTTTCTCATAACATATAGCATAAATTAAAACACATGTGGTAGAAATAAAATATATACATTCACGATCAATTTAAAACCATAAACTCATGTGTGTGTGTGTGTGTATTTTATGGTTTTAAATTGATCATGAATG
This sequence comes from Torreya grandis, assembly GCA_037957365.1. Taxonomy (NCBI): domain Eukaryota; kingdom Viridiplantae; phylum Streptophyta; class Pinopsida; order Cupressales; family Taxaceae; genus Torreya; species Torreya grandis. The sequence goes on along the minus strand of JARHVA010003095.1, from coordinate 2,148,857 downwards.
TATATATTTTCTTTCTACCACATGTGTTTTAATTTATGCTATATGTTATGAGAAAATATTTAATGTATGTTGGATTTTTTTCTAGTAATTTATGAATAAACGCATGGTTAAAAAGAATGATAGAAAAATGTAAAAGTGTAAAATAATATATTAGATAAAATAATAAGATATAGAACATACTAGATCATAAATATAAATTTGTAATAGATGAAAAAAATAATTTGTAAAATATATTTAATTTAATGTTTTAAAAGTATGTGATTTAACAATTTTTGGAATGTTAGTGTATTATTCCTAATTTAGCTAAAGGGTCTAAATAGTAAAATCAATAAATAAATATGTAATTATTAATCCACTAATTTGTGAAATTATATTACAATTCAAACATTTTTAAAAATAGTAATAAGGGGAAGAAAACAAGACATATCTAGAAACTGGTTGATCTAACTGAGACAGAGGGTGGAACTCACTATGCAGGCCTATGATACTATCACAAACTAAGATCTAAACTTCATTTTCACTAGAACTAGACAAGAGTGGAACCAGTGTTGTAGTCCACCTCTATCACTATTGTCCTAAGCATCTAATCTTTCTAGGTTTTATTCACCAGGTCTGTGTGACCTTGTCTACAAAGTTTCAACAATTGAAAGTCTATATAACTCCCTATAAAGCAGATTCTTTCTTTAAACCCTATCGTCCATTATGATTTAACCAATTTTGAGAAAGAGGGGGGGTTAGGTTGGGTAAGATTCATTTAATGTGGATCCACACCCCTTGTGTGGGCATGCTACCCACAAATTAATACTCTGAAGAGGGATCAAGCCATATGTACTTTTCCCACTTGATGTGCTTTATGCAATTGCTTTTATGAAGATGTAGGATGATAAACTAGATGTGCCTTAAGTGGATAGGGACTGATGTAAGGATTTGGATAAGCTTGTAAGTGTGTTGAATGGATATATGCAGATAATAGGGAAGATTGTTTGAGTAGTCTTGCTTGTATTCTTGCTTGCTTAGTGATAAAAGCCAATTCTCTCCAAATTATCTTTGAATGGGATTTTATAGGGATCAATTGGTCATGGGTTGAATGTTCTCATGTTAGACCAACAAAGATAAGGATGGGGATCTAGAATAAATTGATAATTGGGGATAGAAATGGACTTGGACAGTAGCACCAAAAGTGGATAGGAGTGGCACCAGTGCTCTAGTCCTAACATGGCACTATTTTCTTAAGTATATGAGACCTAGGGGGATGGATATATCATGGAGTCTAGATCAGTTGGGATCAAGTCTAGAAGACTATGGATGATTGATAATAAATGAAAAGATGCTTAGGAGGGTCATGAGAGCAAGAAAGTGGGACCTATGTGTTAGGTATCGTTAGCCACATTTAAGTTGCCATTATTTTGGATTTTATATGACTACATTTGTAACCCTTTATTCTAGTGATGCAACAAAGTGAAATACTAGGATAAAGGAAAAATAAAAAGCCTACCTAAACTTACCTATAAGGGTAAATCTCATGAATTTGTGTGATGCTAGGTGTGCATATAAAGAGCATGCTTTGAAGTGTGAATCTACAAGAGAAAACAAAGAGTAGATCAATTCTTATTAGATACATTGCATATAAAATAAGAACATACAAAGCTGGGTAAGAGAGAGATGAAGAGAAAGGAATAAATACACCTTATCAAGTATGTGGACCAATTAAAAACCTATTGTGATGCTGAGTAATGTTAGGTATGTGTTATGCCAAGCATAATATCACAAACAGAGCTGAGTGCTCAATTCCCTAGAAGTGGCTCAAGAATGCAAGCCTAGCCTTTTGACTCCATCATCACCCAATAAATAAATATAGGTGATCATGTGTACTTTAATAAATTTTTGTACTATGTGTCTAATCCATCTGAATAGGTGGGTTAAGAATATAAAGGTTAGCTAGTCCTTTAGCTCCATCATTGCCCCATGAAGTGAAGCTATGAACTAATATCAATATGAGATGTATGTCATATGAGATGGATCTTAAACCCCATGAATGTAATGTGATTTGAAAATGTTAACATGGATAGCTAAATGTATGATATAAACTAGGCTACTATTGGCTACTCTGAAAGATGGAGATTAGGCTTGTATAAAAGCCACTCCAAACTGATGCACTATGCTTATATGAAAGTCACTCAGGAACTTGGGAACTCAAGAATGTGGAAGTTAAGCTTATATGAAATCTATTCTAAAATGATGCCAACCACCTATAGATGTAATAAGGCATGTAACTTTTAAGAATGTTTGGGTAATGTTGAACTCATAAAGAAAATTAAAAAAATGTGTCACACACATTACCCCTAATCACTAGTGTCTGAACATGGATTTTGATTTGTAAGTTATACCAACTACCGTAGCTAAAAATAAAATTGAGAGCCATCATGTCATGAATTATTCCCCCTATATTTGGATTCTCCAAGCAAAAGTATATTGAAAACTACTGATTTTAAACTGGCCTGGCTGTGCAAAACTATAGCTAAACCTACTTTTCTTCCTATTTTTGGAAGTTTGGGTTTTTTTATTTGGATAGGAGCACCAAAAGTGGACACTAGTGCAATCGACACTATATTATAAGTTGGGCATTGTTATCCTAGGCCAAATTTAGCAACATTTATGATATTATCATTATATATCTGGTCTATTCTACTTATCTTGATGTCAATTTTTTGTTCTAGGTGTTCTAAATGCTACTTTTTTTTAACATTAGGAGATCTAATCTATATGACAAAACCTATATTTATTTCCCCATTTTTTGAGGGTAGGAGTGAAGACCCTATAATGACTACCCTTAGAAGAAATAACCCTATAACTATGTTATTATACAAAGATACATGGTATAACAATGATAATCAACATGATAATCTCAAGGTATAACATGATTTGTATTGAGAGATTGTTATATCAACAAGGGTATGCCTATATAGATATAAAAATGTAATAGCATGTGTAATGTTTTGAATTAAAGTTAGAAGTCTAGTTAGTTGCTAATTGTTAGTTGGAGGGATGGATCATGTTGTCTATCATGGCATCCAAGAAAGCAAGATAAATGCATGATGTAGATCATGGTATTACAAAAAATGAGAAGTAAGTAAGAAAAAAATTACACAATGAAAGAATCAACAAGCATACAAGGGTGGCTAAGGGGCCACATAAAAAAGAGACATGGGCACATGTCACTCAAACTAGAAGAAAGGCATGTTCAAATGCCACATACACATACAATCGGAAATAAGCAAGGTTGTTGTGAAAGCCACAATCACAGAGAAGAGTATATGAAAGGACATTGAAAATTTTCCTAAGGCACATACAAGACATAAAATTAAAGGACATTGGAAAATGTCCCAAGGCACATACTGGAGATAAAATAGGAACTCGGAAATGCAATCATATCTAGCTATGCAAAGCAAGAAAGGAAAGCATGTAATAACTAGAAATACAATCATATCTAACTAATTAAATCAAGAAGGAAAGTATGAAAGATATTTTAGTAAAAGGCTAGGTATATGCTAAGAAATACACAAGTTTTATATACTAGTGAGGTGTCAATATAGTAATCTATGTAAGCTAGTAAATAATGTACATCAATATGATAACTAGAGTGTGTGGTGTAAGAATGACATAACTTGGATGGTGTAGCCATGTAGAATATGCCCCCAATGGGTATGTATATAATTGAATGTCTCAATTTAGAAGTAGGATGCCCCCACAATGGGTAGAGTGAAGCAATCAAAGAGCTGGATGCCATTACACACACTCAAAAGAGATCAAGCGAAGCATGGTAATGTAGATAAATTGACAAATAATAGCATAGAAAAACCAATGTAAGTTTATCATAGTAGTATAAATGTCAATCATGGATGATGCATACAATCTAAATATTTTTGGTGTTTTTGAATTATTTGCATATTTTTGTATTTTGAAATATTTTAATGTTTTTGTATTTTTGAAATATTGTATTGTTTTTGGTATTTTTGAAATGTTGTATTATTTTTGGTATATTTGAAATGTTATAACTATGTACAATCAATAATAAGGAGATTATGTACAATAAATTGAAAAGGACTATGTACAAGTAAATAGAAAAAATTTATGTATAGATATTGGAAAAAAGGCTATATACAAGCATATGGATAAAGTAATATTACATGATGACATAAAAGACTAGGCTGGAGAGGGTAAAGGATCTAAGGATGGAGCTCATTTGGGATGGAGATGAAGTAAAGGATCATGAACATCATCAAATTACTCAAGATCTTTTTTATAAGTATCATCATATGTTGTAAAATTTATGTACATGGTGTCATCCTACTGAAGTTGAACTAAAGGTTCCTTTATTCATAGAGATGTTGATTCTACTCAAAGATGGTTAGATCTAGTGGTAAGTTACTGTGATAGAAGTGGAGAAGCTGGTGTTAGTGGTACTATAATTTGAATCATACCCTAAACCTATAGTTTATTCGAACTCTAATGTAATGTTGTACATGAGTCTGTATCATGGCTTATGATCCTATGAAAAAGACAAAATGGAAAACCATATTGCTATGATAATCTACTAATAGATATATGTTTTACTATAGGTAATGTGATTAATCCATGATCAAGTAACATTTGTAACATAATATAGGGTTGATGTTGTGTGTTGCCTACCTGAATCTAAATTATTGGCTTTATATCCATATATGTAACCATGTGAACTGTATGTGATAAGTGATCTATTTTTGGTTGAAAATGTGGAGTATATCCTAAGAGTGTAGTGTGAGATGATAAGAGTGATGTAGGATGTCTAATGAGAGATATAGAGTCATCTCAGTACTCTCCTTGGCTTATTGGTGTAAATATCAACCCACATAATAGTCATCTATGAGTGTGGGTGTCTTATCATCATCTAAAGAATCTTGAGAATCTGTATCAACATAATGTACATATGGTAACTCAAAATTTACCACAAGGGGTAACTATGATATGGGAGTCTCATGAACGATAGTAGTAGAAGATAATGGTGTTGTGAGAGTGTCTATAACTAATGGAGTAACTATATCTATAGAATCAACTGGTACTACTAGAACTATTGTCAATGAATATATAACTATAATAAGTGTAGGAATCATGACTAATAGAGATGTTAGAATGGTTGAAGCTACTGTGAATGGCTAAATATCTAGAGCTGAGGGCACAACTGTAAGTGGAGGAATGCAAGAAGTTTTAGTCTCTCCAACGTCATATGTATGTATTTAATCAAGATAAATGCAATGAGTTGGTGGCTAAACTATGATATGAGGTGACCTATAAGGTGAAATAGTCAAATATGACTCTATAGTTTGACAATATTTGAATGGTTGGTTATCTGTTGGACATGTGTAGAGGTATCCTTCATGGATAAACTTAACACATTGATGAAGATTAGAATGAACTACCTCCATAACATGTATCCAAGGCCATCTAAGTAAAATATTATAATGAAGAGGACCTAGGATGACTTGGAATTGTGTAGAGAGGCTTTTGGGTCCTACCATGATATCCAAAGTAATGGTTCCCAATGTCTATCATGGTATATTATCAAACCCTCTAATTTTATTATATGATTTTTACATGGATATCATATCCATGCCCATGGTTTGTAAGAATGTAATATTACATAAATTAAGTTTGGAACCACTATCAAATAGAACTTTCTTTACTATGCTAGTTTTGACTTGAACTTGTATGAACAATGGTAAATGTTGATCAATAAATGTTTGTGAAAGCATGTCCTCATGATCAAAATAAATAGCATATTATATGGTTTTTAAAATGTTGACCATTGATGTAAAATAAGAAGGCTCATAATCAATGGGCATAGAATTATGAGTGAGTGCCTGATAAAGAATGTCCTTGAACACATTGGCTTTTTAAAGTAGTTATCACGTGGAAATCTTAGCTGAAGTGTTTCTTAACTGATCAAAAATATCATATGCTCTGTGTGAATCTACCTATATGGGTGGGTTGGGCCTAGGAAAATAAGTAATATGAGGGTGATGGGGCTCCTAAATAGGTGGAGGCACGGTGGTACATCGAGTAACATCTCTAATCACATTATCTACTATCTATATAGAACTAGTAGTAGCTACGGGAGGAGAGTGAAGATAATTGATAGGTTGAGGTGGTGGAGGAATAAAGGGTGTAAATTGGGATCTTTGATGATGGGTAATGACATGGGGAAGAGCAAAATGGATCATGTAACATGACTTAACATGGGATAGAGGCTCCAAAGGAGGTGATGCAAAAGATATCTTAGCATATTTAGTAATAAATTTCTTAACATCATCCCATATAATGAAAAATAAGCATGAAATACAAAGAATGAAGCTTTGTACTAACATATGATAGACTTCATCATTCATGTACATAATATGACCAAGTATGGTCTCCTTATTATTTGCAATAAATGTAATAAAAATTTGTAAATAAGTGAGATCCATATTTTAAAATCTAATTATAGATGTAAGGTAATATTGTAACAAGCAATGGGAACTAGTATAGGGAACTAGGGTTTGAAAGATAGTTATTTGAATAATTTACTATGAAAATTTGAAATTAAAAGTGAATTTTTGAGTTATATATGCAAGTAAAAAATTAAAAAATTTATTGGAAAAATCATGATTTTTAGAAACCTAGTAGATGCCACTAGGGTTTTGAAAAATATATGTTTTCTGAAAATTACTATTGAATTTTCAAATTTGAATGGATTTTTTGATTTGAATATGCTAATAAAAAAATTCAAAAAATATTGGAAAATTATTAGGAAAATACTGGGACCTAATATGGGCAACTAGGGTTTGAAAGAAAATTATTTTAAAATTACCACAAAATTTTAAAATTTAATGCTAATTTCTAATTCTATTATGTAGGTAAAAAAAATAGAGGAAAATTAGTAGAAAATTTACCATAGGGTTTCAAGGGTTTTTATGCACAAATGAAATAAGTCAGGTTCACTAAATGATTTAACAATTTTTGAAATATTGATGTATTGTTCCTAATTTAGTTAAAGGGTCTAAGTAGTAAAATCAGTAAATAAATATGTAATTATTAAGCCACTAATTTATGAAATTTGATAGCAATTTGAATTTTTATAAAATAGTACTAAGGGGAAGAAAATAAGACTTAACTGAAAACTAATTGATTTGACTGAGACAGAGGCTAGACATCAGTATGCAAGCCTAGGATACTATCACAAACTAAGATATAAACTTCATTTTATGATTTGGATAGGAGTGCTAGAATTGGACAAGAGTGGCATCGATGTTGTATTCTACCTCTTTCATTGTTGTCCTAAGGATCTGAGCTTTCTAGGTTTTATTTGTCAAGTCTGTGTGACCTTGTCTACAATTTTCCATAACTAGAAGTCTATAAAGCTCCCTATAGAGTAGATTCTTTCTTCAAAACCTATCTTCCATTTTGATTTGACCAATTTTGATCAAGAAGGGAGGGTTAGTGTGTGTAATATTCATTGGACATAGATCCACACCCCTTGTATGGGTATGTTACCTACATACCAATACTCTAAAGAGGGATCAAGCCATATGTAGTTATCTCACTTGATGTGGTTTGTACAATTATGTGTATTAAGATGCAGAATGCTAAAATATATGTGTTTGAAGTGGCTAGGAATTGATGTAAGGATTTGGATAAGATTTTAAGTGTGTTGGCTAGCTATATGTACAGAACATGGTAGATTGCTTGAGAAGTCTTGCTTGTATTCTTGCTTTCTTAGTGATAATTGCTAACCCTCTCCAAATTATCTTTGAATGGGATTTTAAAGGGATCTATTGGTCATGGGTTGAATCAGTGAAATTATGCCTATGAGGGACATGAGAGTAAGCAAGAGAGATCTATGGGCTAGGTTGCATTAGCCACACTCAAGTTACCAATTTTTACATTTTATATGACTATAATAAGTAATACAACTAAAATTATTATAAAACACATTAAATAAAGTTAAGAAATGTGTAAAATGTAAATGATAAATAAAATAATAAGATGTATTACATACTAAATAATGATTGAAAATGTGTAAAACATAAATAAAGTAAAATGGAAAACATACTAAATTAGGTGTTTGAAAATTGTGAAATACCCAAAGTAATATAAATATAATAAATTAAGTTTATGTGTATGTGAAATGTAGGAAATTAAAATGTAAAACACACTAAATCAAATGTTGTAAAAATATTATAAAACATAAATAGATGGGATTTAATACAACACAAAACATACTAAATCAAGACATGAAGTATGTAAAATGATGAGTAAATCACAATTTAAAATACACTAAATCAAGGTGAGAATCATGCATGAAAAAAAGGTAATTAAAATAGAATGTAAATATCAAGATTGAATTATATGTTTATTACTAATAATGGCATGGAGGTGTTATGAATATTTATGTGAGCAAATCCTATTTGTGTTCAAGATATTACACTATAAATCACAAAGGGAAAACCAAATAGGTAAATGGTAATATTGGGAATAGTTTTAGGAAATAAGGAGATGTTTATGAGGAATGTCTGGTCCTATCAAACATATTATATTGTAACTCATAAAAAAAATACTAGGGTATGATCAGTTAACAAAACATATTCATCAAGGAGGAATATTAGTACTTTTTTTATGATTCAAAAAATCATGACATAGGTGTTTGTAATAAAACCTTAATAAGCATGAGACATTCTAGGTAAATAGGGCACACTATGAATTTTTTGGTTATCAAATGTAAATGGTATTTATTCATAATAAGAACAAAACTTTATGGGAAAATAAGTGTAGTGATAAAATCAACTCATGAAGGTTATATATACAATAAAATTAAAATTGATCTACTTTCCCACAATGTGTTCCCCATTCCACAGGACCCATTATAGAGCCATCCATCTACTGTGAAGATTAGGAAATTGCATGAGAAAGTAGGTAGATCTATAGATAATTTTGAAATATTTTATCCAAATATATTGGCCTACCACATCTTAGTGAACCTCAGTTCTATTATGAGGCCAACTATCAAGTTTGATCTTTGATTAGAATATGAGATGTGCTAAGAGATGAATCACATCTTTTGGTGTGATTTTGAAATTTGAATGTTCATTTTTTCCTTTGTTTAAATGATTTAAATTTAAAAGTTTTATGGTTTTTTCAATTCCTCCTCTGTACGTATTTGGAATAACCAATCATGAGTGATAAAAGTAACAAACACAAATGAACATTGGATTCTAGTTATATGAGACAAAATACCTAGAGATATTAACATGTTTTACTAAATAACTAGGCTTGCCTTATAAACCAGAAGGTGGTATAAATTATTAACCATATGTGTGCTTAGTATGAAGAGGGAGTTAGGATAAATAGAAATCAAAGTAGATCTATATATTTAGTGATACAATGAGAAGTATGCTTACTAACTAATCATATGGTAAAAATTGGGTAGTAAAGAGATGTGGGTCTTATAACTATGTCATAATAATAACAATCTTGTTTTTAAAGGAACTCACATAAAGAACATAAGAAAAATAAATATGAAAAAAATTGAGAGGAAATTTAAACCATACAAAATAAATTAATACATGAGAATAAAATTAATCCATGAGATAATCCTTTTAAATTAGAAGATGTTTTTAATTTAAAGTATGAAAAGAAAGTAATCCATGAGGCATGTAAATAAGAAAAAAATAGGATAAATATATGCTCATAAATAAAATCCAATTCATGTATTAATTGATAAATAATGTGATAGAATGCCATGAAGTTTTCACAAATACTGATAAATCTCATGGAAAATATCATTCATACCATTTGATACATTCTTGTGTAGATGAGTTACGATGTTAATCAGAGTCTCATCAAACTTTACAGAAATTTATAAAAAGTGTTCCTATCATATCATCTCTATAGATAATGTAGGTATGCTAAAATAATAATTATTCTCATGAGATATCTACTGTATGGGATACTCAATACATAGAAGTGGTGTCAAAATGTGACTAGTATCTTTAGATTTGTGAAAAGCTATAAGTTACAGAGAAGGAGGAACCTTTGTCCATGAATGACTTAGAGAATGAGGACAAGTTGGAAAAGGCATAGTCTGTGGAAAATCCTACATTTTTTTGAATGACTCGGCATCTATCAGTATGGTGTGTAGCACACTAATGCCATAGACAATAAACTTACCCATATTTGGGGATGTATTTTGGAAGATTATTAGGAGGTGATGGAATATTTTCTTTTGGATATGTTAGTCTAGATGAAGTATATCATTGTATTTCTATAGCTATTAGTAATGATTATAAAAATGGTTATGTGTATAATGAAACAATAAGTGCATCTAATATAAAATTTTGAAGGTTGATTATCCATGGTAGCAAAAGAAATTGAAGTTTGTTATTGCTAATGTGCACTATAGTCTTTATTTCAATGATTGTCAATTTTATGGATCTCACAATAAGGCTCATCTTCCCATTGTGATGGTAGAGGATCAAAATTAGGTAAAAGTAGTATGTTGTCACTAATAAGATAACTTATAATAGGCTTAAAACTAGGTTGGACCACATCAAGGGATGAACTCATAGTAGGTCAGTGTAGTGTACATAACATCTATGGAAGAATTAATCTAGAAAGACCATGAGATATAGTCAACCAATAAGGTCCCATCATTACATAGTCCATAAGCATAATTTAAAGAGGTTCAAGAGTGTTTGGATGATTAGTGTGTGTGTGTACTCCATTTTCAACCCATGGACATCAGATGAAGAAATAATATCATGTACTATAGTAAGAGAAGGAACTATGTGAATAGAACTAAGAGAATGTTTTAAATAAAAATGATATTTAAGTATCTCATAATTTTTATCTTGAGTGCAGACAACTAAAATGGATAATCTAAAGAATATCCATCATCATAATTATGAGTGTAAAGGTAAATAGTACATACGTTGATCATTTTATAAGTTAAATAGTTATGGTGAATGGAATTATTAGTTTTTGTTAAATTAACCATAATTTCATCACATGGTTTTTGATGAGATCAAGGTTATAGAGAATGAGGTAATTGAGAAAATATATTAAGAGAGAGATCATTTTTTTTAAATGAATCTAATCTAGATCATAATCATTAAAATCTAAAAGATTAGGTTGTATATTTCTTATTAATTAAGATGACCATTATAACCTCTAGTAGAGTTGAGGGGATAATTAAAGCATTAAGATTGGAGAAATGGGATATTATATATAGGTTCAAGGGTAGGTATTTTGAAAACACATCATTCTTAGAAGTGTTCAAAATTCCAAAGATTTTTTCTCCTTGAATATTGTATATAACACCATTGTAAGGAAATTTAACACATTTCCATGTTGATGAGGTGACTATTCTCATGTGATGTGTCCAAGTTCAACCAAGTAATATATTTTAAGAGAGTGGAAAGCTAAATATCATGACTTTTGTAAGTACCATGATTAAGTGAAATATTATAGGAATATAAACACAACCTAAAGGATGCATTTACCTTTGATCATATCCTTGGCATGTACTTTACCTAGATTTTAGATTACATTCAAAATATCCCAATGTTTTAATAAAATCAAGGGAATTAACATAAGTGTACGAACCTTCATCAATGAAATCACATTCTACTTGGTTATATCCTATTTGTACACTAATGAATAATGGTGGGTCATCTTCCTGAAGTAATATCTCATTGGGAATCATGGAAGAGATTTTAAATTTGAGTGAAAGAGAAGAGTCCACTATTTCATCAATGTGGATAGATATTTCTTCACACTAGTCAAGGATGCTATCTTTAAATCTTGACAAGTAGTTTCTTTCCCCATGAGTGGATGATGATTAATGTTCATTTTGAATAATAATTGCATTATTTGAATACAATGATGAGGATAAGTTATCAAAAGTTCTAAGAAAGATATTTGAGATGGGAGATTTAAAAGTTCAACTATGGGTCCCATTCATCATAATCCATTAGAGTGTTATTGGATAAAGGTGCATAATGTTTTAATATATATTTATAGGATGAGTTGGAATTTCATTGAAATTTATGTTGATAAAGTATGCTTGTTTTAGGTTTGGTTAATATGGGTTGATTGGTTGTAGGTACTTGTGCTATCTTAGGTGATGTGGTTGTATCTTTTGTTGTTTCTTGTGTTTGAGTGGAAAAAATACCAATTGAAATTTATGGGGTACCCACTTGAGATATATTAGTTGTGGGGGGAGTAGAAATTATATCAATGGTATGAGATGTATTATTGATTTATATTTTTGGATTTCATATTTCTATGTTTGTGATTCTGCATGCCCCACTTCTAACAAATGGGATGGGCAAGTGTATTCAATAGTAAGGAATTTTGGAAAGTTGTTATGGTTAGAGGTTAGATAATGATTGATATAAGAAACTACTCATTTCATATTATTCATGTTCACAACATTCTCATAATTGATGTTAGGTTCCATAGAACATTTTATTTTCTTGGTAATAGAAGGTTGATTGGTGTTATCTTGATGGTTATGAAGGGGATCCTTGTAAATGGATAAGTGAGCATTAGCTTGATTCAAGGATTTATTTTTTATTTTAGTTTCATGAGCGTTATATTATATTTCATAAGATTTTTGATGTGTACATATGAAAAATTCATTATCTAATTTAGGTCTAATAAGATAATCCATAAAAAAATTCGTAATTATTGACAAGTTTCATGAGAATAGCCCCAACTTGCAGGTAACCAACAATATTTTTTGGGATCATACTAATGTTTGATAGGGTGTCTAAGATAACATATCATGGGGAAGGTAAAAAAGACACTTTCATATTTTTGATAAGGAATTTGGTTTTTGTACATCCACATTATGCACTTGATAAAATGTGGAACTAGGATGAGAATTATTGTTATTTTGCATTGGACCATTATACTCTATGGGGTTACTTGGAGAAACATATTGAATAGTGTGTATGGATTCATAAGTATCTATAACACAATCATTAGTTTAATGTTGATTTTTAGATTTCATAAACATTCAAATCCCCCTTGGAGGGTGCAAAGGCTCAAATTTTCATATAAGGAGGTCTTAACATTTATCTTAGTTGAGAGATTATTCCAAATATTTTGGAGAAAGAATCCTCACACAATATTATAATTTAGGATGAAGGTCATTAGTGAATAAGTGGAAGAGGTTATCATATGACATATTATGCTTGGCTTTGTTAGACAAGTCTTTCCATTATTTGATGAAAGCTTTTGTCATTTTAGATTCCAAACATTTATAATTGATAAAGTGGGCTAAGTTATTTTTAGGAAGATCATTAGTTTAGAATTTTTAAAATAATGCATTGATTAGGTATTCCAAGATAATGATGGAATGAGTTTTAATTTGGTTATACATATCTAAAACATCACCTAAAAAGATTTTACCTAAGAGTTTGGTGAAAGAAAAGGTATTAAGTTTAACCCAGTCTTTATATAAATTTCCAAGGTCTTCAAATAAAAAACTAGATCTATGAATCCATTATAAGTGATATTGGGAACTATTACACCTATATTAATGTTTAAAATTTTATAAATAAGAGGTTAATTTTGTAAGTGTTTAATAGTTTTGTTAATAAGTAGGGGTTGTGATATAAGGTTACTATGTGTATCACTAAGGGTGGGGGTTGGGGGGCATTAAGATTTTGTACACCCTATTGAATAGGTTGATGTTGGTTTTGAAGATACAATAACTATTTTTGCATTTACATCATTTGGTTTGCACTATTATTTTGAAAGGTACCCATTTGATTGAGAGTATTTAATAATATTTGATTAGTTTGAATGGTGTTTTGACTAGTAGAATTAGCATTAAATGTGTTAGTATTATATTAAGTATTTTTTGAGTATGAATCCAAAACAAGTTAGTCCATGCATTAGTAGTGAAAAATCAAAATAATAATAAAGGACATAACAAACTAATCCAACTCCCTCATGGTGTTTTGAAAATCAAATCTAAGAGATATTGAAAGAGTGGCTCAAAAATATGATTTTCCCCTAATTTGGTGTTCCAAGTCTTTGTCAATGGTGATTAGCTTGCTCCTCCACCATATTTAAATGCACCAATGAATTAGGCTCATGAATTTGATCAATGTGTGCCAATGCTTGAAACTATTATATTGCGAATTTGGCATAATACTATTACACAAAAATAACTTAATAGAATGAGTGAGGACCCTTGAATTTATAAATTTTTAGAAATGATCAAAATCAACCATGACTATCCATCTTGAGATCAATATGTGTGGCCATGAATCAATTCAATTTTTGAGGCTCAATCCATAAATATCCTCATTATTATTTAGAAGAATGGGTCATTAATGAGGCATGGGAGGGCTTAAACTAGATATTTGTTCCATTAATGGTTGGTAGATGCCACCCCATTGTCGATGTAAACAAATGATGTGTATATTAGAAATGAATTTCCAATTAGAAAATATTTAATATTTTTCATGAATTTTTTACTTAAGCTCTTAATTTAGTTTAATTTGCTTAAGTGGATTTAATTAATTTTTTTGTAATTATTTGAAAATTAGTTGCTCACTTAATCAAATTGGTTGAAATGTCAATTTACTAAGTCATAATTTGATTGGAGTATAATTAGAAGAAAGTTTCAGTTGCTTACAGACCAATACCCCAATTAGAGTATTGTGGAAATTAAATAACATATGCATGTAATGTGTGCTTTCAAATTAGAAGAATTCAGTAGTCTAGATCATCATCTTGCATGGTCTCAATTTGACTAAGTGATTTGGGAAAAACTAATAATCACAGAAAATGCATTGCCCTATTTAGGGATACATTAGCCTAAATCAACACTTATATATGATAATCATAAACCATTTAGCATATTTTTAGTGATTTTAGCCCAAATTGTGCATTGTCATAGAATATTGTTTAGATTGACAATTTTAGTACAATAGTGATAGGAATTGGATTTCTACATTTTCTCCTATTTTAGAATGCATGACCAAATATTCAAGTGAAGTAACATCTTTTCAAATAATGAAAGAGTCGATAAGAAGAAGTTGGAAGGTAATATTTTAAGAAATAACCCATGATGCCCCCTCAAGAGGACAAATGAGGATGAAAGAGAGGGATGGACTCTCAAAAAGAGAGATAATGAAATTAACCCATAGATTATATTAAATACATATGAACTAATTATTTTACATGTTGATTCTTAATGATCAAAATATAATAGAATATAATGGGCCCCAAGGCTGATGTAGGAGCATCCAGGGTATAAGGGTAATATTGCATCATCATTTATAATATTTTTTTAATTTAGGTTCTTAGTAAATTAGAGCACATGTCAAGGTTTCTAGTTGTTTAAAAATATTAGAAATATTTTGAAGGCTAAAAATAGTAACCTACCATTTTTAGTAATTGTGTGTGTGTGTGTGTGTGTGTGTGTGTGTGTGTGTGTGTGTGTGTGTGTGTGTGTGTGTGTGTGTGTGTGTGTGTGTGTGTGTGTGTGTGTGTGTGTAAATTTATTGATAATATGTCATTTATCACCTCAAAATATTTCTAACACAACAAATAGTTTGTCAATCAGATGTTTGGTTCCAAAGATATGCCTCTCAAAAGTTGTGGACTCTAAGGAAAGTTATTATTTTGAAATTACAAGGTAATCAAGGTGGGATGGAATTTCTATGAAGGAACCTTATCAAAGTGGGGCATGGTTGTATAAGATAAGATTATGATGAATTTTCAATTAAATTTACTAATTTGTGTTTCATTTTTACCTTCAAGTTTGGAAAAAAGAAAATATAGAGCAAAAAAGCAAGATCTAAATGGAAAAAATAGCAACTGGATAAATATGACAAGTTTCCTTTCTCCACTCATGTGACCTTTTCAAAATAGGAGAATATTTATTTTTGGACCACACTTAGATATATTATAGATTACTAAGTTTGGATTTAGGAGAGAGATTGAAATTTTTATGAGAATCTTTTGGGAGATATTTTAGAGATAGAATTCTGAGACTTGGTAATGTAGATTGGGGCTCCAGCATGCATGTTAAATTTATTTGTAATGAGATATCCCATTGGATAGAGAGTTTTAATTTATTTTTTATAATAATACATGTTTGATTCCATTATTCATGAATTTATGTGAAAATATTTGTTTTTATTATTGTGTTGTGTGTGAATGTTGGGTAGAGTAGCCCTACATTAGGTGGTATTAGTGTAATAGTTCTTGATACTATAGATAGGTCAATGACTGTGAGGTAGTTTATAGTAGGACGTAATATTATGATTTTATTATAGAGATCAAAATCCCTTCACGACGAAGGAACCGTGGTGGTGATATGAGAAATGTTGTGATAGAAGAGGGTTTTAGAGCCCTATAAAGATAAATTAATGCATTGAAAGAGGAGCTACGGAGAGGATTTGAGCAAAGAAAAAGAGAGGAAAGTGAATATGATGACGATGAAGAAGAAAAGAAGTTTGAAGAAGAATAAGATGATATAGGAGATCTTGAGTAAGTTAAGTTGTTGAGGTCCATTTCCAATATTGGAAAAAGGTTTAAGATTGAAGTTTCTACATATTCTAGAAATCTAAACTTGGAAGAATTAATCGATTAGATCAACGAAATAGAGGAGTACTTTGAATATCAAGATGTGGAAGACCCTAAAAGGGTAAAATTTCCAAAGACTAAGCTAAAAGGCCATGCCAATGTCTGATGGAAATAAGTTCAGTTAGAGAGAAATTAGAGAGGAAAAGAGAAGATTACCAAATGGGATAGAATGGTGGAAAATTTGAAGAGGTAGTTTATTCTTGTAGCTTATAAGTTGGATCTATTGAAAAATTTTCAAGGTTTGAAGTAATTAAATATGACTATTAAGGAGTATACAAAATAATTTTACAAGATTATTATTAGAATAAGCCATTTAGAGGATAACGAGGAAAAGGTAGCTCATTACATTAATGGGTTCAGGCCAAACATTCAAGAGAAGATGATTATGGTCAGAATGACTACCATAGAAGATGCATACCAATTTTGCATGAAGGTAGAGGAGAAAATGAATAAGAGGTTTGAGATCAAACAAAGAGGAAGAGGTCATGTTGGAAGGATTGGCAAATGATCCTATGGAGGATGAAATAAAGATCAAAATAAAAATGAAGAAGCAAGCACCAACTAAAATCAAAGATGATATAATTCCTATCTCCCTTGAGACTAAAATAATGATGAGTAAATAGGAAGAGGAAGGTTTAGATGAAGACTTGGAAGAGGAGGATTTAAAAGAACCTATTTATGATGTGGAGAAGAGGGACATCGATCTCACAAGTGTTCCCAACATCAAGAAGGGACAAATTAAATGCCTATAGTGAATGCATGGGTTATACATGTAGATGAAGATGCTCAGTTGGAACATTCTATAGATGTTGGATTAGGGGAAGAACTGCAAGGAGAGATTTGTTGAATGAAGATAGAGAACCAATCCAGAGTAAGATTCTATTCCAAAAATGATGTAAGTTTGGAGGTAAATGTTGTGAAGTTATTATTGATAGTGGTAGTACTAATAATCTAATTTCAAAAGAGATGCTCAACAAATTGAAACTAGCGAGGAGAAAAAATCCACACCAATTTCATGGTTTTAGAAGGACCATAAAGCTTTGGTTAATGAGTAGAGTCTCATCAAGTTCAATATTGGATGATACTATGGTGAGGTACTATGTGACATCATCTCAATATATCCATGTCATTTTCTTTTAGGAAGGCCATGGTAGTATGCTAGGTTTACTATCCATGATGACCATGAAATTACCTATTCCCTAAGGAAATATGGAGTGCATCATAAATTAAAACCCTTAAAGGAGGTAGAAGAGAAGGTATGTAGTAGTGACAAAATATGTTTAGAAGATAGCAAGAAATTTATGGAAGGCATGAGGCACGAGCATATGTGTTTTGCATTGGTTCCTAAGATGAACAAGGAAGAATTTGTAGATGTACCAATATAAGTCCCAAATATTTTGGAGGAATTTCAAGATATTGCATTGAATAATACACCAAAAGGTTTACCACTGATGAGGAAGATAATTCACCAAATGGATTTGATACCAAGAGCTAGTTTGCCAAATAAGGTAGCCCACAGATTGAATCTTGTAGAGAATGAGGAGCTAAACTATAAAGTTCAAGAGTTGTTGAAGAAAGGACTAATAAGGGAGAGCCTAAGTTGATGTGTGGTACCTGTAGTACTAGAACCAAATAAGGATGGAGAGTAGAGGATGTGAACAGACTCAAGAGCTATTAATAAGATCATGATCAAGTATCGATTCTCATTACCAAGGATGGATGACATAATGGATTGCTTGTGTGGAGCCAAGTACTTCATAAAGATATATTTGAAGAATATATATCACCAAATCTAGATCTAAGAAGGAGATGAGTGGAAAATGACCTTCAAGATGAAGGAAGGTTTGTATGAGTGGTTAGTCATGCCATTTGGGCTAACCAATGCACTAAGCACATTTATGTGGCTCATGAATGAGGTATTGAAAGAATTTTTGAGAATTTTTGGGCTAACCAATGCACTAAGCACTATAATAATGAGTGGGGATAGATAGGAGTTTAAGTGGACTGCAGGGATAGCTAAGAGTTTTGATATACTAAAGAAGAAAGTCATAGAGAAACCTATTTTAGCACTTCCAAATTTCAACAAGGTATTTAAAGTAGAGTGTGATGCTAGTGGGAGTGTTATAGGTTTTATATTGATCCATGAAGGTAAGCACATTACCTTTTTTAGTGAGAAGCTTAATGATGACAAGAAAAAATATTTTGTCTGTGATCAAGAGTTTTATTCTACAGTTCAAGATTTGAATAAATAGGGACATTATTTGTTACCAAAGGAATTTGTTTTATATATTGATCATAAATCTTTAAAATATCTTAATAGCCAAGGAAACTTGAACAAAGGCACTTAAAATGGGTTGATTCTTTATAGAGTTATACTATTGTTTTAAAACATAGGAGTGGCAAGTCAAACAGAGTTACAGATGCCTTAAATAGAAGGAAAAATATGTTGATAGAGATGAATATATAAGTTGTTAGGTTTAATGAACTCAAAAAAATTTATCCTAAAGATCCAAACTTTGTAGAGGCTTAGAAAACTCATTTGGAGCCTATTACTTTAGATAGAAGAAAATGGTTGGATGAAACCATTTGTGTATTCTAAGGAGTTATATGAAAGAGAACCTAATTAAGGAAAAACATGGTGAAGGGTTGGTAGGAAACATTGGTTGAGATAAGACCATCGCTCTTGTTAGTGAGAATTAATACTTGCTACAGTTATACTAGGATGTAAAGAAATTTATGCAAAGTTGCAGAGTATGTCAGATGGCCTAAGGAGTAAGTTAGAATAATAGATTATACCAACCCTTAACTTTACTAGAGATACCATGGGAAGATATCAATATAGACCTTGTTCTTGGTTTACCAAGGACACAAAGAAGACATGACTCAATATTTTTTGTAGTGGATAGATTTTCATAGATGACACATTTCATTCCATGTAAGAAGGCTCATGATGTTTTTCATATTCTATAGTTTTTATTCAAAGAGGTAGTAAGACTACATAGTCTACTAAAGAGTATAGTTTTAGGCCAAGATACCAAATTTGTTGGGTATTTTTGGAGGACCTTATGGAATAAATTGAAGACTAATTTGAAATTTAGTTCTATACTCCATCCATAAATTGATGTACAAATAGAGGTGGTGAATAGGAGTTTAGGAAACTTGTTGAGATGCTTAGTAGGAGATAGACCCAAGTGATGGGATTTTATTCTACCCCATGTATAATTTGCATACAAAAATTCTATTAATAAGAGTAGTGGTAAATACCCATAATAAATTTTATATAGAAGTAGTCTAAGGAATTCTTATGAGTTGAGGAATATGGACAATGGAGGAAAGAGTACTATTGATGTCGAAGACATTTTATAACACCCAAATAACTTGCACGAAGAGGTAAAAATCCATATTAATAAGATGAATAATCAGTATAAGGCAAAGGTAGATCATAAGCAAAATTTTAAGGAATTCAAGGTTGGAGATGAAATTATAGTTCACATAAGAAAGAAAATATTTACTATTGGAACATATAATAAGCTAAAAATGAAGAGGTTTGGACCTTGCAAGATTCTAAATAGACATGATTTAGGAAATGCCTGAGTTAGAATTTGAAGATGGGGTATATATTTCACCTGTATTTAACATTGTTAATTTGACAAATTATCATGGAGACAGTGAGGTTGGACCAGCAGAAGAATTATGGAAAATTCAAGCAACTACTTGAGAGAAGGAAGAGATAGAAAAAATCCTAGATAGATGTACTGGTAGAAGTAAAAGGAATTCGTAGTATGAATAATATTTAGTTAAGTGGAAAGGGAGGACTATTGAAGATTCATCATGGTTTTCCAAGGTAGAGGTTGACCATCTTGGTTTTCCTTAAACACTTGAGATGTGACTAGGTCACTTCTCAAATTATCCCAAGTGTCTAATGCAGGAGCATCTGCAGTGTAAGGGTAATCTTACATCACCATAGATAATTTTATTTTTTTATTTTTTTTATTTATTTTTGTATGTTATTAGTTAATTTGAGCATATGTCAAAGTTTTCAGTGGTTTAGAACTATTAGAATATTTCAAAGGATAAAAATAGTAACCTATTATTTTTAGTAATCTCATATTTATGTACACAGAAATTTCTCTATCATATGTCATATATCACCTCAAAATATTTCCAATGTAATAAATGGTTCATCAATCAAATTCCCATTTCAAAAGATATGACTATCAAAAGTTGTGGAATCTAAGGAAAGTTGTTATTTCAAAATTAGAAGGTAATAAAAGGTAGCATGGATTTTTGGTGAAGGAAACTTACCAAAGTGTGGCATGGTTATATAATATAAGATGAGGATGATTTTTCAAGGAAACTTACTAAGTTATGTTTCATTCTTATCCTTGAGTTTGGAAAAAGAAACTATAGAGGGAAAAAGCATGATCTAAATGAAAAAAAATAGCAAGTGGATAAATATGATAAGTTGTATTTCTCCACTCATGCGTCCTTTCCAAAATGGGGGAATCTTGATTTTTGGCACCATACTCAGATATATTCTATATTGATACGTTTGGAAAGAGGAGAGATATTGAAAGTTTTAGGAGAAGCTTTTGGGAGATATTTCAGAGAGAGATTTTTGAGACATGATAGTGCATATTGGGGCTCCAACATGTAGGTTAAATTTATTTGTAATGAGGTATCCCATGTGGATAGAGAGTTATAATTTATTTTGATAATAAATTATGTTTTATTCCATTCTTCACATATTTTTATGAGAAACTTTGTTATTTTCATGTTGTGTGTGAATGTTGGGTAAGGAGAAGTGGGAAGGATGCAATCCCAAAATATAAGAGAATGGAATAAAACATTCTATGAGAATATTTGTTGTTTTGTGTTGTGTGTGAATGTTGGGTAGGGGAAGTGGGAAGGATGCAATAATAAAATATAAGATACACACTTGAACACACCCAAAAGTGGGTGAAAGCTATGGGCTCAGGAAATGATCAATCTTGAGACAAGTTGCACACTTTAAAATTTCTAGAACACGACCAAATTCCTTAGTGCTTGAAATTATAAGAAAAAAGAGAGAATTTCCCCAGAGAAAGGAGGTCAATGAATAATAATGTTCCCCATTGGAGTGGATTTGATCGATTTATAAATTTATTTTTTCCTAAAAGTGTGGATTGGATCAATGATTGGTCTAAATATTGTGTGCTAGTATGGAAAACTAGAAAGCATAGCCAAAGGATATAACCTATAACATAGATTAAATATGGGTTTGTGAAAAAATAGATGCGAGGGTTTAATGACTAAATAAGCCACAAAAAATAGGCATAATAGGATTCACAAAGTGATGAAATAGATGAATAGAATAATGAGGGTGCATCATATATCCAAGAACTGCATACATAATCCAGATGGACCAAAAGCCAATGTAAATCACCCATAAATGGGAGCAAATGGAATGAGGAAATAATAATAATAGAAAAAAGATGGACCACTATTTTATTAGACCCATAATGTATGCAAAAAGATGCACGATTTTCATAGAGTCTTGTGTTAGGTATGGTGCATTTGGAGATGATCTTCAGAGTGTCATTGAATTTTGGACTTGGATCTAAAAAACTTGGTGTTTACTATAGATAAAGTGAAATTATGCATCATAAGTGTAAGTAAATGATAATAACATTGTATTTCTATTATAATGCGCCAATTAAAATGTGAATATTTATAACTAAGGATAATGATAAAACATTTACTAAAATTAAAGTTACAACTATTTCCATTTTAAAAAATAAACAAAAACAACAAAAAAATAATGAATACACAAATGTAACCTAAATTAAAATCTATATATGAATAATAAGGATTTAAGTAGGAACAAGAATGTATAAAAGTAAAGAAAAAACAACTTAATAAACAACATGAATGCAAGATATGAATAATCAAGATCCATGTGTAGTAATAAGATGTACTTAGAAAACAAAAAAACATAATAAGTTAAAAACAACTAGAAACAAATAAAGCCTAACCGAAAACTAGACAAAAAGTGTTTATAGAATACATTTGAACTCAAAATAATAAAATAACACACTATAAGACAAAATATTAACACAAAAGACAAACATAACAAAACACAAAAAATAAACAACAAAGGAATAAAATGAATAGAATATTTACAAAATAAATGGAGAGATTAAAAAACAAAAACAAAACAATAATAAAAATCAAATAAACACACAAAGAAGAGTTAGTCACACTATCAGTGCAAGCAAAGAAAAAGGTCAATGGTATGTGTAACTGTAATAGAGGAATTAATCTCTATGATAGGGTGACCCCTAATCTAAGAAATACTAAGACTGACACAATGAAAAAAGAACAAAAGAGACAAAGTTACCCCAAGTGAGAAGGAAAAAACACATAACAAAATGGGGGGGAGAAGAAAAGGAAGGGGTGGCCAAATGACTCCAGATATACGAGATAAGTAGATTATGCCTACATAGTTCCATGGATGCAAGATCCAACATGAAATTTAGGCCAAATGTAGTTTTCCTAGGCAACTAGGATAAAAAAGGTGATGATAAGGAAGCATAATTGATGTTGTAGAGTAAATATAGAAGCAAGCTCGTAAAATGGCAAGAGCATAGGATTAGAATAAACCAAAGTGCAAGACAATGTTTTTTTTTAAATTTTGTTGAGCATTTTATATTTTTTTTATGTTTTTGGGATAAGAAAAAGAAATAAAACATGAACAAAAGGCCCTAGGATCTACCTAACCAATAAGATGCACTTCTAGAGATAATTGTTCAAACACCAACTAAATTGATTGCAATAAAGATTATGAATATAAACAATGGAACTCAGAAATAATTAATTAAGGAGATGCACATCTAAGAGTAGTGGTTCCAATAATAGTTAAAGCTAGATGCAATGGCCCAAACTCACAAAATGATAAGAGCATGATCCTACTAAGGAAAAAATACCCACCAAATAACAATAAAATAATAATAGAATAGTATGCAGTGTTAGATAACTATGAAGAACTATTCATTAGGAAAGAATTATGTGCTTATGTATCCATGTGCACTTGTCTATAAGAGGAACCTTAAAAATACTATTTAAGATAAATTGCTTTATATAACTGGGATTGAGAGTGTGTAGAATGACTGAGTCATAACATGATCATAATTGGTTAAGGGATAGAATTATCTAGATTACAATGGTATAGGGGTAGAACAAGGCAAAGTGAATATGGTGTAAAAGAAGATGGTCCAGGGTGGGGTAAAAAGAGTCTAGTTGAATATAAATGATCCAAGGTGCCACTGGTCCAAAATTTTGATGGTCCAAAGTTGTAAATAAATGTGGTTCTCATAATAATGATCTAGGGTAGTTCAAGACATAATGAATATGGTCTAGGTTAGGATGGTTTAGGATATAATAGTGGGATAAAATGACTTCAGGACAAGTTGCCCCCAAGTAAAGGGTCTTGTAGATAATGGTTCAAAAAAATTTCAAGCATATAACCACTTAAGATGTATAATGTTCATGGGCTCTAGTAATTCATCATCACTTGGAATAAATTATTGGCATGCCCTCAATCTATAATTTACTGTGATGACATATGGGCCAAGCCAATTGGGTTGAAACTTACTCTTTTTCCTACATTTGACATTAGTGTTCTTCTAATTTTATTTCAAGACCAAATCACCAATTTTAAACTCCTAAGAGAGAATATGCTTATTATAGCTTCTATGCAATCTATTCTAATAGGCTTGCAAGTTGTTTGGGAAAACCAAATGCTTTCAATTAAGGAGTTCTAACTCTTGTAATTTGTAAATTATATAATCCTCATCATCTTCAATATTCTCCAAGGATACTCACAATGAAGACAACTCAATCTCAATTAGTATAATAACTTATGTGCCATGAACAAGGGAGTATGGAGTGGATCTTATGTGATTTTGATCACTAGTGCGATAAGCCAAAATCACATGAAAATTTTTCAAGTGCTAATTACAACCAATATCATTAACAATCTTCTTTAGTATAACAACAATGTTATTGTTTGATGCCTCATCTTAACCATTGCATTATGGGTTATATGGTGTGGATTTATTGTGCTTGATTTTGAATTTTTCACAAATATCTTTAACATCTTGGTTTGTAAATGATCCACCATTATTGGATACATTATGCATGGGGATAGCATAATGATAGATGATATGGTAATGTATAAACTTAGAAATATACTTCCCGATGACATAAGTGAGAGGAATAGCCCTGATCCACTTAATAAAATACTCAATATTAGTGAGAATATGTTTATGGACATTAGAAGATGTTGGGTTTATTTTCTCGATTAGATTGAGGCCCCATGTATAAAATGCAATGGTGTAGTAATCGATTGTAGTGGCAATGAAGGTGAAAGTATCAAATTATCTTGCTATTAGTAATCAACACACTTCCTAAAATAATTACAAGCATGTTTTTCCATCTTGGGCTAATAGTAACTTGCTTTAAGGAGATTTTTAGCTAAGACTACACCTTTTAGTGTGGGCCTCATACATTACTTCATGAACCTCCTTAAGCGCTAACTTGGATTTTCTTGAAGATAAATAATGAAGTAGCATTCCATCATAGAATTTATGATAAAATGTGCTTCTAAGGATGGCATAAAAAGATATGAGATGAGGAATAAGTTTCTAACAATTATTGGAAATGTCTGACAAAAAAACTTGGTCATGAGAATAATTCTAAATGTCTTGAAACCAAAGTAGTTTAGGTGAGGGATTGGGATAATGAATGGTGCATACCCTCTCTAAATCAGTCATGACATGATTAGGATTTAAAATATTTTCAATGTGAAGATGATACTCTTTAGCACTACTCTCAATCTGTATCATGGATCCAATTATTCTCATTACATTGGCAAATTTGTTATTGGCTCATGGTACCTGTTCAAATTGTAGGGATTTAAAATGAGTTTTGAGATTATCCACAATATATTTATAGGGTAAAATCTTGTCATCTCTAGTCTGATACTAATTTTTGGTTTGATTGTTAATCAATTGGGAATCCCCATAGACCATTAAGTGTTGTATATCCCACTTCATTACAAGATGAAGTCCCACAATAAGTGCATCATACTTGGCCATATTATTGGTACAATGAAAATTAATATGAAATGCCTTAGGAATCAGACCCCCTTATGGTGTAATAAAAAAATACCAACTCTAAATCCATGAGAAGTGAAGTAACCATCAAATTTTAACTTCCATTATTCAAGTTCATGTAATACTTATTCTATTGTCATAATATAATCATCTGGAAAATCAAATTTGATTGGCTGAGTGTCTATAATTGGGGCTTCTACAAGTTGATTAGCAATAACATGTCCTTTGATTGCCTTTTGATTCTATTAATCAACATCAAATTCACTTAAGATCATGACCCATTTGGCCATGTGGCTTGTGAGAGTTTTTTTAGATAATAAATATTTGAGGGGGTCCATTTTAGTAATAACAAGGATTTTGTTATTTAACATATAGTGCCATAGCTTCTGGGAAGTAAACACCATAGTCAAACATGCCTTCTTAATATGCATATAATTATTTTCATAAACCACAAGTGTGTGACTTAAATAATAAATTGCGTGTTCTTTTCCCTAATTATCATGATGGGACAAGAGTGCCCCTAGTATATGTTTAGTTGCTAAAATATAAAGAAGCAATGGTTGTTAGGTTTTGTCTATCTCAAAACTGGTGGGTTAGCCAAGTAGGTTTTAATATTTGAAACTACTAATTGAAACTCCTTATCCCATTGAAACATGATCCCTTTATTCAAGATATGTGTAAATGGGTGGCACTTATCTACTAGTTTGAAATGAACCTATGAATATATAGATATTTCCTTATAGTTTGAGGAGTTTTTTCATATTGGAATATGGAGGCATTTATATAATGGCCTTGACCTTAACATGATACACTTCAATCCCTCTTTGTGACATAATAAACACTATAAATTTTCTTGAATTGGTTGCAAAGACATAATTATTAGGATTCAAATGGACTTTGTATTCATGAAGTTACTCAAACATTCTTCATAAAATGTCAAGATGTCTTAAATGTGTTATTGAGTTAGCTAGGATGTCATCAATATAGTCTTCAATAATATCATGCATCATGTCATGGAAGATGATAGTCATAACATGCTAATAAGTGGATCCAACATTCTTTAAGACAAATGGCATGAATAGATAATAGAATCTTCTCCATGGTATGGTAAATGCAGTTTTGTGCTGGTCGTCTTGAGTTATTTTGATCTAATTTTATCCAAAAAATCCATCCATGAGAGACATGTTGTACCCAAAAGTAGAACTAATAATCATGTCGATGTTGGGTAGAATAAAATCATATTTGGGGCATGCCTTATTGATATATATTAAATTAGCACAAGGACATATACCTTACACATTTTTGCTTATTGAAACTACGTTTAATATCCATTTAGAATAGTCTAGTGGTCTGATGAAGCCTACTCCTAATAATTTATCAAATTCTAATTTTATAAAAAGAGTGATTCATGGATACATCTTCCTCAATTTTTGTTTGACTAGCTTGTCATCTGGATGGACAAAAAGTAGATGCACAACTAAGTTACATTCTAAACATGGCATGTTAGAGTAAGCCCATATAAAGATGTCAATGAAGTCTCTCAAAATGGTGATAATGTGATCACATTCCACATCAGTGAGGGAGGCTCTAAGATAAACAATTTTGACATCATCATGGGTTTCTAGGTTTACTTTGGTAGTGTTTTCTATAAGGAGTGTAGAACCATCTATAGTAGGCAATATTTAATCTTGATCTTCTTTTTTTGATTTAACCTCTAGTTGTTTGTCCCAAAGCTCTAGATGATGAGATGAATCTAAATCCACTAGTTCAAGTAATGGTCAACTAGAAAATATTTTAAGAAACTCAAGGGAAAGCAACTCAAAAATTTTCTATTGTTTTGATGTGATGATGGTACTGGCTATAGATCTATGATTTTATGGACCTTGAGCATCCTTTGGAGATGAGCAAACTTCCCTATTCAAGATCCCCTAAAATAGGTTTTCAACCAAGGGCATATATTTTTCTTTACTATTTCCCTCACCAATGAGCACCTCAAAGAGGTTTTCACTTGAGGATCTTGAAGTTTTATCTTTTTCATTACCAAAAACATTTTCCTACTCTTCGAAGTAGGTAGAAGGATCTAAAGAGAAATCAAATCCTCATTTATAATTACCAATAGGAAATTTGTCACTAAGTCCCATGTACTTGGAAATAGATTATTCATTCTGAAATTCATCAAGGCATATGATAAAAAAATTCTAGTCCTAATCAATGAGTTTAGGATGGCAAAGGCAAGGGAACAATAGGGTGTGATAGTCATAATAGAGTTTGATTCAAATAAGTCCATTTAAGTAAGCTCATCATAAACATTATAATGGGATGCTACATCACTACCAACAGTCTCATTAATATTCAATTCATAAGAATCAATATCAAAGGTCATGAGGTCACCCCTAAATAGTATAAATTGAAGACCTCAATTCGTGTTAGGTTTTTTAGATTATAAATATTCTAGGATTCCTTACTCTCATGGTTTGAAGAATTTTGCTATATAATCAAAATTATCCATAATATGGTTAGGGATAGGAAATATAGGATTCTAAAAACAATCAACAATGTCATCAAAATATAACCAATCTCCTTCAATGAAAACTTCTCAATCTCAATTTGGTGAAGTAGTGCGTACAAATATAATCAGTGGTTTTTATGTATCTTTTTTATTTTACCAAATCATATTGGGTCTGCAAGGGCTTTTGGAAGGATTGGGGTTTACAAAATATTTTGGAAACTTGGTAAACCTAGCAATATGGAAGGCATTTTTTAGATGATACGTGGAAATTCACGCATCCTCTATAGTGACTTGTTGTGAAAAGGTTGTGGGAAATGGATTAGTTGAAGTGGAAGTAAGTTTATTTGGGTTGATATAATTATATTTAGATGGATCCAAAAATATTTACTATTTCTTATTCATAAAGAATTTAAAACCAATACAATAGTTATAAATATGAAATTCAACCTCTAGATGTTTACAATACTGGTAGGGTTATATATCAGTAGGAATAATGACTTTAATCCCATTATGGGCTAATTTGAGGCACTGATGCAAAATAGATGGGATAGTCTATACTTCATGGATATAAGAATACCAAAAAGTATGTTATAAGGCAACTCAATATACACAATATGTAGCAAGTTATGATTGTACACGGACCCAACAATGATTGGTGAATATATAGTATCAAAAGATTACCTTTCAACATTGTTATATGTCTTGATGGTGATTATCTCTGGATTAATGTCCTTTTTAGTATAATCCAATTGTTATAGTAGATTGAGGGACACTATTTTAAGCCTTGAACCATTGTCCATAAGAACTCACTTGATTTTATGGTTTTCAATGATGACCTCAATATACAAGGGGTTATTATGGTTAGGAACAAGATTCGACATGTATCTTTGATAAAATATAACCTATCAAAATGAATAAAAATTCCCTACAAGTGTTTGGAATTTTTCAAGATTAATGTCTTGGGGAATAGTGGATTGTTGGACAAAGTCATTAAAAGTAGTTATGTGGACTTCATACGTACGCAAAAAGATTTATAATATAAATTTGTGTAGGGGTTTTACTTAGTTGGTATAAGATACTATATGATTTTCAATAGTATAATGAGAAGGTTTCACCTTGGATGGTACAATGTTCAAATTTGGATCCAAAGGCACAATGTTCACATTGGGTCCAGTGTTGGTAGAAGGTAAGGGCCCTGACTGATAACTTATGAGCATATAGTTATGACTAGACAATATAGAGGTGGAAAGGAATTATTATAATTAAAAGATGAAGGTAAAAGGCCTTGGATGGTGACTTATAAGCATCTAGTTGTGTTTGTGAAACTTTAAATTGGCAAGGAGCCATTATAATTAAAATAAAGGGATTTAAAAATAGAAACCAATGAAAACCAAGGCATAATGGAATTGATTCTATTTGATATGGCATTACTTCAAGGGGAGAGTGTTAACCCTATAATAAGGGATCTATTACTTTGAGAAGCATGGGATGGTTCATGAGCTTTGACAATGATGGTGGTAAAGTGGTTTGTAGAAATATGACCCACTATGTTATTGTAATCATAAGGCACGTTTTTGTAACCCAGGTTTATAGTATGGGTATTATGATCCTAATTATGATCATGATAAGTATGATCCTAGCCTTGCAATTATTACCATTGATTATGTCTTTGGTTCTGATTATTTCTTGTTGGTTGTTGATTTTGCCTAGAAAATGGATCTTTGTAAATGCCCATATCCTAATTAGTGTTTTGTGGGGAAGTATAATTTTAAATTTTCCTCTTGTAATAAAATATTAAATATTATGTTGCAATTGAACACATCAATAAGCCCCATGTCCAATAACATGATGAAAGTTATAAAACTCATTGGCCCAATACCAATCAATTTTGGGTTGATCTTCATGAAATAGCCTTGGTATAGGCCACATAATAAAATTAACTACTATGATATTTTGGAATACATCCTCAATAGGATCTTCTAATTTTCTAAAGACTCTATACTTATTGAATGGCCTTCATAGAGGCACTCTTTGCGAATTAGTTGGTGGATTAAGTGGAGCTAATTGTACATTTGGAGCTGGTAGAACCTACACCATTTGTACATGCCTAGATTCAATTACTGTATCTCCTACCATGTTCTTATTTTTATTAAACCCCTTAGGTTTCTCTGTGGAAATAAATTAAATAAGTGATTGGGCGTGATTATATTTTTAAAGCCGTGAATAAATATTGATAAGGCCTTTAATAATAATCACCTTCTAAATTTGCACAACTTTGTCTATACTTTCCTCGAATATGTTTGCACAAGTGAGTCATATATTATGCTCCACCTCATGATGTAAGTTCTGCACAAAAATATCGACCAACTATTTATTTGGAAAATTATGTTAAAAGCATCCATCTAATGCTCTCCACTACTATAGATATGATGTGAAGCTTTCTCCATCTTGTTGTTTGGCTTTGCACAAGTCAACCATAGTCAACTCATGTTTAATATTTTAAGATAAATGGTTGATTTTTAATAGATAAATAATTCCAATATGCCACCAATCCCTTGGGTAATTTGAGGATCCAATATAATACTATTATAAGCTACCTCTTGGCACAACATAAAAAATGCTTGGATATGTTCATCTGGGCCACCCTTCCCTTTGTATTTTTCAAATTTGGGTTCCTAAAAATGAGGTGGAAAGGATACTTAGAGAATACTCAAATTGAATGGATATGGACATATCTTGTCAAATTTGTATTTCTTGACTCGGTTTCCTATTTCCAATAATGACATAATTTCTTTCATCAAATTCCACTATTGCATGTTTGGTGATTTGTTAGGTGGGATATGATTATATTGGGGTCATATGTGCCCCTATTCATTTATTTTTAGGGAAATAAACCTTACAATACTCAACTTTATTTTCATTTATTCCTTGAGTCATGTAGGTGAGTTGTTGATTTTTAGGTTGATAAATTTTCCCTGAAATGTATTGCCTTGAATTATAAGCATTTTTTTATTTTGGGGAGTCTATGGTTGACTCACCAAAGTAAAAATTGGCTGAGAGGATTTTGAAAAAGTATTTTTTAAAATTTCCTCAATACGTACTACATTTCTCATCCTGTGGCACTACGAGGGAGCAAGAGTCTCTTGATGACTGAAAACACTATGCTCTATGTCTAGAGAAGCTTTTTGAGAAACCTTGTGTCTTTTTTTTTCAATTGAGATGTCATGATCTATCGTAGATGTGTTCTCAACTAGAGTATCTTGTGTGTGTTATACTAAATTATTTTTTTATTTGGAAGCATTGTTTTTTATTGAAGTGGCAACTAAAGAGTTTTTAAAGTCCGTGATAAGTTGGTCTACATATCTTTGACTTATTTTATTCATCTTGGTTGCAAGATCTTGATAAGTTGGTACTGACTCTATGAGTAATTATTTTTCCTTTCTACAAGAAGAAATGTTGGATTTTGAAATAGGAGTGAGGAATTTTTCTTGTTTATGTTCTTTTATCCTAACCAACATGTGTAATTATTCCATAAAAAAGTCTAATGGTAATCTGGTGCCTAATTCAATCAACCTTAGAAGAGATTCATCTTTGTCCTCTATGGGTTGATGTTCAAAGTAGTCTTATTCCAATCCTATGGTAATTGGAATGTCTTCAAACACAACAAAGTTATCTTATCCATCATAAAAATTCTCTTCCTCTTAACTAGGGCCATAGAGACCCCACTATGAATATACCTTTGCATCATGCTTAGAATATTGTTATCTACATCTTCCAAGATATTAAAATGTGTTTTTCAAATGTTTAAAATTTGTGTTTTGATTTATTTAAATAAGTGACAAGGTAAAATGGGACTATAATAAAATAAGTGGTGTAGTACCAGACAATTAGAATAAATGGTCACAAATTTACTCAACTCTGGTGGATTGAAATTGTCAGATAAGAGGAGGGTATGATAAATTTGAAACCTAAATTAAAATATACCTTAACAAACTTAGGTCAAATATATGCCATACTATAAAACCTAGGTACAGCTATGACGAGTTGTGACTAGAAAATTAGAAGAGGGTCTTTTTGGTTAGGAAGATAATAATACAAACAAAGAATCTCAAAACATGAAAACATAAAAGAAATATTAAGTATAAAACTAAAACCAAATGAGAATCACAACACTCCCACATGGTATTAGGATACAAAATGGTCCTAGGACTTAGAGAGTGATTGAACATAAGATAACCTAAGTCCACAATGAGAATACAATGATGATGGGTCTATAAAACAACCTTCAACACAAATGGGAAATTGTACCCAAGTTTACTCAAACCAAGTGAAAATGACAAATCAATAACACCTTGGCCTATAACTTATAAAGGTGAGATTTAAAAATTTGAATTAAAAATGAAGGACTTTGAGATTTTTTAAAGTAGGCAAATGCTTTAGACTCAAATGGGCAGTATTACAATGTTGCTAGGAAGATACAAACACAATGTTCTAGAGGATGATTTGAACAAGGTAAAAAGAGATTTTTATTTGGTCAGTGTAATGCCTCCTTGCTTAAATAAAATGATGGATAAAAAAGGTTTTTGATGATGTTTTTTGGTTTTTAAAGAGTTTTAGACTTGAAAAGACCAATCAAGTAAAGGATAAAAAGACAAAATACAACTAAGAATAACATCTAATGTCCTAAAATTGACAGGGTTGCCTTGTACCATCAAATTCAATCCATATATGTTCTCTTGAGAGTATTTAAAATTTTGATCCAAAAATAAAAGTGCATGAATAAGTAGTTATTTTACATCCCCCTTCTCTTAATAGATTATACAGTGACATGGAATTTTAGGATACTCACACGGCATCAACATTATGTCTACAACAAATGGGGTTGTTCTAAAACTAAATTTTTGTATGTTTCTAGATGGTCCCATGTTTGAATAACATAATGGATGTTCACATCATTTGTATCTATGTCAACTAGATTATTGTGAAAAGTTCATGACCTTTTTGCAACCATTACATTCATTATTTGCTTAGTGTAGTGTGATATATGAGATTCCCCTATGTTCCAAGGCAATATCTTACTAATGGATTTTACTTAACCGCTCAAAAAAATGCCATAGTAAGTTGACATCAATGTGTATACCCCACTATGGATTGGGGTTGAAACAATGTTAGGAGATGAATTTTGATGTCAATGCTTCATTAGAGAACCCATGAGGAGGTGATGAAATCCCACTCACAAGCCATGTTACATAAAAATAAATGACAAGATAAAAGACTTTAAGACCATGTTTAGATAATCTAATTCATAAGAATTGGGGAGGGCCTTGAAAATGTCATTTTCATGCTTTTTGGACTAAAATCAACAAGGTAAAGAAAGACATATTTTGGTCACCTGAGTTCCTTAAAGGGGATAGGGCAGAGCATACACGCATCAATCATTTTATGGGAATAAACAAATTTGAAAGAACTAGTATAAAACAAAACACTCTTAAAGGTATGTAATCTAAGTGTGAACATTTATTTTAATTCACCAAAGTTAGATTTTTATGAAATTTTTTCCCTTTGTCCTTATTTGATAACTAATAAAAATTTTCACAAACACTTTAAGCACAAAACCACTAAATTCCTTTAAGCACCAAATGAAAAATTCAAGACTTAATTAGTTTCAAAATTGTGCCTTTTCCATCCTGTGACCTACAATTTTTAGAGTGTTTATGTCTACTTAGAAGCCCAAATATAAATGAGAAAACAAGATTTTCAAAACATGATCTCAAGTCTCTATTTATTTAGCATAGAAACTGATGTCCATCCATGTATGGATTGATGTTGGTTCACTAAAATAAATGTTGATCAATTAAATCAAGGTCAATTCTAGTTGATAAAAACTGAAACTGGGTCCTAAAAAATGTAGGAAACAAAAATAAGGATGAAAAGCCTAAAACTCTTTAGATCTGGTAAAAAAAGGTCAATCAGAGAATATGCAATTTATAAAATAGAGAACAAAAGCCAAATAATTTCAATAAAAAATCATAAACCATGCTTTATGTCATGTTCTACCCCTCACATAGGAACCAATGCTAGTTTTTAGAAGGTCAAAACTAGTCAAACAAAATTGATGCCAATCTCTATGTAAACTAAGTGTCATAAAAAAAGAATAAAAATATGTGAAAAATGAAGACAACATTATTTTTAAATACTTTTAAGTATTCATTATAAGATATATGAGTTTCATATTAATTTCTTTGCTTGTATGGGATATGTGGTCCCATCGGTCATGCTAAAATGTAGATTAGGAATATAAATCAAATTAGACCATGCATTAGTAGAAAAAACTCAAAATAAGCATATAGGACATAACATACTAATCCAACTCCTCATGGGTTTTCAAATGAAATATAAGAT
Organism: Torreya grandis; assembly: GCA_037957365.1. Lineage (NCBI taxonomy): Eukaryota > Viridiplantae > Streptophyta > Pinopsida > Cupressales > Taxaceae > Torreya > Torreya grandis. The sequence continues at coordinate 2,114,111 of JARHVA010003095.1, read as the reverse complement.
CTATTGAAATAAATAATACAACCATCAAACTTCCCAAGAGTGTCCGTCCTTTGAGAGCAGATAAAAAAAGTGATTTTACCCTAATTTGATGCACTAAGTCTTTGTCAATGATGAGTGGATTGCTCCTCCATCATCCCTCACTCTAAAAATGAATTGAATTTGATCAATGTGTGCCAATAGTTCAAGTTATTATATTTCAAACTAAACATAATAACATTAAACAAAAGCAACTTAATTGAATGAGTGAGGACCTCTATATTTATAGTTTTTTAGAAATGATCAAAATCATCCATGACCATCCATATTGAGATCAAGATGTGTGGCCATATATCAATTAAATTTTGGAGGCTCAATCCATATATATCCCCATTAATATTTAGAATAATGGGGCATTAATGAGGCATGGGCGGGCTTAAACTAGATATTTGTTCCATTAATGGCTTGTGGATGACACCTCATTTATGATGTCACTAGATAATGTGGATACTATAAATGAATTTCCAATTAATATATATTCAATATCTTCCATATGTTTTTCACTTAAGCTCATAATTTGGTTTATTTTGATTAAGTCTGTTTAATTAATTTTTCTGCAATTCTTTAGAAATTGGTTGATCACTTAGTCAAACTGGTCAAAAGTCAATTTATTGAGTCATAATTTGACTGGAGTGTAATTAAAAGAAGGTTTCAGTTGCATATAGACCAAAACCCCATTTAGAGTATTTTGGGCATGGAATAACACATGCACATGATGTGTGCTTTTGAATTAAAAAAATTCAGTGGTCTAGAGCATCATCTTGCTTGGTCACCATTTGAATCAAAGTGATTTAAAAAAAACTAATGATCACATAAAATGCATTTCCTCATTTAGAGATACAGTAGCCTGAATCAACACTTGTATATGACAAGCTTAAAGCTTTTAGCATATTTTTAGTGATTTTGGCCCAAATTATGTGTTGTCACAAAATATTATTTAGATTGACAATTTCAACACAATAGTGATAGGAATTGGATGTCTACAGTATTAGGGGTTTGAGATGAACTAGTAGAGTGAGATGAACTAGTGGTGTGATAAGCACTAGTAACATTAGATGTATTAGTAGTTGTATATAATTTGGTATTAGTGTGGGTACTTTGAGTACCCCCACTAAAAGTCAAACCTACCATGTTTATAGAAATACTCAATATAAAGGTAAAATAAGACATTGAGAATGATGTCATAATATTAGAGGGAGACACGAAAAAGGGTAAAGTTGTGTTATAAGTCATAAAATGACTTGCCCCAAATCATGTAGAAAATATAGGTGAAGGTGAATGAAGTTCTCTAATTTATGTTCCTATCATTAGGTTATAGATGATTGTAGGATTCTTGCCTCTATGTTGAGGATTTTCATTGATTAAGAGGATAATTTCATTTGTGTATTCATGGTCACTTTCATCCTCTACCATTTGCATGAATAAAGGGTTAAGAGTCTTAGAATAGGGAAGTTCTACTTGACTAATATTTTTCCATGATACTTATCATTAAATACTATTTATTTACTTATATGTCTATGGTTCCATGAGACATATCATACACATTACCTATGCACTTAAATACTTCACTTTTAAGAACTACTATGTTTAAAATAGATATACAGTAATTTCAAGTTATTTACATGATTCATAAACTATTTCAATGTTATATTCAATTATAGTGATGCAATTAAATATTCAAACTTAACATATGCTTCAAAGGTTACATTTATAATATTCTAATATAATTAAAATATGCAACATATTACTACATGGTTATATATTTCAAAAATGCTCTCATTGTTTCTTTTGAGACAAGTGATTTGTAGCAATTTCCCTTATCTCAAAAGAGGGAATCATAATGTCCTTATTTCAAAACTTTCACATGCAAATCAATTTTAGATTTAACTATTTACAATATGTAAAAGTTATAAATTTCATATTATGGGGGCATTTGGCTTATTTTTTAACATCACTCTTACAAAGTAATTAAGCACAAACACACTTGTGTAAAGACAATACAAGATTTCAAATAATTCTCAAAAGATCAAATTGACAATCTATAAAGTATAGGGGGAAGGATATACATTCATGTCTAAGATTTTACATTTAAAAATTCAGATTTATCTTTTAAAATATCAAAGCTTCAATAATTCATAGTTAAAATCCTGATCCATCTATAACAGTGTGATTCATCTTTTGCAAGTGAACCACATTTGAGATTAGTGACACTTCATGTATTGGTTCCACTTTAGTGATCCATGTATTGTTTCTAACCTTTTATTTTTAGTTCAACAAGTGATCCAGGTTTGAGCTTAGTGACCCTTAACATCTCTGTTACACTTTAACAAACCAATTTGTTAGTTCCCACTCTAAAATAATTATACATTACGCTATGATGGTTAGATCTTATAATATTTCCAAATCAAGCCTCTTCACTAATTATTCAAATTTAGACTTGATCACTCTCAATTTAACACACATTCAACACTTCTCCACATACCTCAACAAAGGGACATGCACATCTCCATGACAAATACAAAGTGTGTATACACACTCATGTATTACATTTCCTTTACTCTAGTAATGTTATGAACCGGCAGAATAAATGGGGGGTAAATATAGACATTAAAATTTAATAAAAAAATGCTTAACAATGTTTGTCCTTAACATATTAACCATGTTTGGTTCATTCATGTTTTATTATTCTTGGGAAACTAGGGTCTAGTTCTTAAACAATAAAGGGTCTAGAGTAAGAGGAAAAATATATTCTAATATGGTAAAATACAGATTTTTATCAAGTAAATTGAATGAAGAGAAGAAATAAAATTATCTAAAAATGCACTAAAATGGATGATTCAGGAGCTAGAAATTGATGTGCAGGACTAGGACACTGTCATAAATTTGGGTCTATCCTTCATTTTATGATTGGACAAGAACATCAAAAGTAGATAGGAGTGGTACTGACACTATAATCCACCTCTACTACTATTATACTAAGGATCTAAGCTTTATGGGTTTTGTTTTCCAGGTCTATGTGATCATGTGTATAAAATTTTAGAGGCTAGAAGTCAACAGAGCTTGTTATAGGGCCATTTCAATCTCCAAACCTTGTATCTATTGACAAACATAACAAAAAATGCATCAAAATCAAAAGGGGGAAAACTCGGTTAAGGGAAGAATGATCACACAATATATAATGTCTATTGTCTTGATCATTGCCTACACTAACCCTTAAGCTAGGGTCTTAGATCAAATTTGTTTCTCCCTTAGGAAACATACATAATCAACACACATGATAGATGAAAGAATGAATTTCACCTAGGCCCTTTATTGATCAAGCATGGAAGTCTATATGTGCTACAGAATGCTAAGCTATACTATTGATTGATTTTTAATTATGTACTATGCCAAAATAATAAGTGCTAGATATAAAATGCCTTGTGTAGTCCTTTATATAGGATAATTGTTATTTCAAATTTGAGAGCTTTATTTGCATTTGGCAGACATTGGAAACATTAGGGATGAAGCTAAGAAAGGGGATGGGACCTATTAAACAAAGGAAACTAACCATTGGGGATGAAATTGATGTTAGACAAGAGTGATGTAAATGGACACTAGTGGCACCGACACTATAGTATAATCCTAATGCTCTTATCCTATAGTCTTGAGACTAAGGAGGGATAGAAAGAGGACATAAAACATGACCTGGATAAGGTGGAAGGACTATTTGAAAGGCTAAAAATGACCAATAATAGGCAAAAAGGTGACTCAAGCATTGAACTTGACCCAAATGAATAAAATGATAGACATGGCTAGATGTGAACAAAGCTCATAAACTCTAGTCAGAGTCTCCTATGAAAGGACTATGAAAAGATATTATATGTCTAGTTTCTTGACCAATTTAGGGTGTATACATTTCCCCCCTTTTTAATATAATGATGAAATTAAATGAAGTACTAGAGTAAAAGAAAGAAAAGAAGATGAGTACTTGAACCTACATGCATGGAGATAGGTGTGTGGAAAAAGGGTCCAACTCACTTCCTAGCCAAGGAAGTGGTTGGAGAGATGAATAATGCCTAGATAAATAAGGAATCCATGAAATTTATGCCCCCTATATAGAATATAAAAGTGCAATCCATGTAATAATGGAGAAGGAGGGTAATGTTTGCCACCTATGCAAAATCTAGCTAAAAATGGGAAATGCTCGGAGGCCCAAAACCAATGTCTATCATCTATCCCACATAAAATCATGTATTCTAGAATATGTGTATTATAAAGATAAAAATATATCATGCTCCCACTCTAGATAATATAAAATAGAACTAAGAAGTGCTTAGAGGTCCAAAACTAATGTCTGTCCTCTGTCCTGCACAAACTCGTATAGTTTGGGTCTGGGTAATGCTATGGACTAGCCACTGTATATGGCTCTGTAGTCTAACTTGGTGACAACCTAGTTACAATTGGGTGTATTCTAAAACTTTTGTAAATGTGTAAGAAGAAAAAGGCTATTTTTCCATTCAATATGTATAATCCTAGATGATGAAGAACATAGACACCTATGACATGCCCCAAATATGATATGTGAGTGATGTGTTTATATAATCTGGTAATTTGTATAACAGCATGTGATATGAGATATCATGCCATGTCCTATGTGTAAAATTGGAGATTAAAACATTTTCCTTTACACTATGCCTATAATCTGCTATCTGGTTTTGTAACTATGTCATGTTGTATGAAGCTATACGTATGAAACATGTAGTAAAGTACATGCCCCCAAATATGGTATTTAGTCTAAATCTATATCAAAGTCACTATGAATCAATATAATGTGAACCACTGTATCTAGCTAATCCATGTATCTATAAACTAAAGTTATGTCCCTATGAATTTCCTAAGTAATGTTTAGTGACCCATGTAGTCTGCATCATATTATATCTTGACCAATTTGATTTGAATCTAATAATCTGATAGTTAGAGGTGTATGAACCATGGTGTATCCATCTATGAGAGTGGATAGGCATGATAGATAAGTGTAGGAATAGTAGGAATGATGCCCCCTTTTGGGAAGAGGGATGAGATCTATGATAAAGGAGGTTGAGCCAAAGGTGATGACTAGTGGAATAAGTAGAAATAAGGTTGGTATAGTTTGAATTAATTGAGAAGTTGTTTGATTGATTAGACTAATTTGTTTGAAAGTTGAACAAGATTTTGATTGTTAAGGACCAAGTTATATGTCTAGGCATAAGATATGTATATAGTTGTGTGTACCTTAAGAGGCAAATGGGGTAGTAAGAGAGCAAGGGTTTGCATGATGTCAAAGGTATCATTATCATGATTTTATGGAATAAAATGGTTTCTAAAATAGAGCTACAGGGTTTTAGTTATGGGAAAATGGTATTTTGATTTGAATGAGAAAGTTGTTTGATATAGGAAAATTGGATTGATTCTTGACTCATTTGCACATTAACTAGGTTGGGATTTGGAGTTATGGAGTAGGAGATGAGCACCTATCATAACCCAATTTGAGTAATTGGCAACCCAAGTGGAGGCTGATGGTGATGTTACCCTAGTAAGTAGATAAAATACATGGTTTTTGCCTATTTGGAAGCTTGTTTTTGAATGTTTTTGAGTTATTTAAAGTAGCCTATAAAATTTTTGTCTATTTTTAGTGCTCTTGTCTAGGGTTTAGTGTTATTTTCTAGGTTCTAGTGCTCCTATCTAGCATTGGTGTCCTTTTTATAGGTTTTTGTCCACTAGGGATGATTTTTTAAGATTCTAATTTGTTACCTATTGTTTTCTAGCTTGGCTACTTACTTGTTATGGTTGATTGATATATATGTTTTTTCTAGTGTTTTGTAGAGCAAGGTATGCATGAGTGAGTTTTGTAAGGGTCAAGGGATGGAGACATTGAGGATGTTACCATTATCTACTAATGATAGAGATATCATGGATAGGGTAGGGATGGGTCATGTGTGTGACCTAGGAACTATGCAGTGGGATAGATATTTGATTACTACCTTATGTGAGAGGTGGAATGTAAACACATAATTTTTGGCTTCCTATAGGGGAGATTACTATGATTGTATAGGATGTGTATCACATTTTGCATTTACTGGTTAGTGAACGATGGGTGACATTGCAAGATGACATAGGTGTTGATGCTATTGATCATGTATCCTTGTACTTTGATGGTGTACCTTTAGGTATATATCAGATAAGTAGTGATAGTGATGTGCTACTATTAGTTATAATATAGTCTAGTGTTCCACATCTATGGAAATGGTTGGCTGTATTGTTATACTCATTTGTTGCTATGGACGGGAGTGGAGTGTCAATTGCATATAGGATGCATAGGATTGTTCGTAGTGTTGAGGTGTATGGTAATGTGTTCTCATGGGGTAGGACTATCCTTTCCCACTTCTATATGGATGCTTACAATTTTACTCAGAAGGCATTTAGTGGTGGTCTGAGTGTAGCTACTTTATTGCATTATTGGGCTTATGAGCACATAGCGGTTGTCTGATTGATAGGATTATTGTTTGGATGGGATTTAAATTAGGTATGTAAAATGTGTAAGATGGTTATGCAATTTTAATGTCTTTTGATACATATATTTTGGTATCTTTTCCATTAAAGTAGATTTGTTTCAAATATGGTATCCTTAAAGTTCATTCATTCTATGGTTGGCACTTTAGGAAAATATCTTAATCTACGATAACTTCAAAATGAAAGTCTTCTTAAGATGTTCTTGGCATCTACTATGCAAAAGCGATGAAGAAATAAAACAAATCTTCTTCTAAAATGTTATTTCTCTTTTTACATCTAGAATTCCTCAATTATAACATTCAACACATTTGACCATGCCCTTATATTTGATAAGCTTTAATTTATCTTGGTTTTCTTCTCTCAAGTATCTTCCCCTTGTTCACATTTGGAAAACATTCTAGCATTACTAATAATGTGTTAAACATTTAGCTAGAGTGAAATAACAAAATATTCAAAGATGAAATTAAAAAACCTAAGAAAATATTGGAAGCCGTATTAAAATATATGAAAGAGCTAACCAACCATTGACATCCAAAACATGGAAAATTAGCTCCATAAGATGCCATTAGATTAGAAAACTATAATAATACTCTTTTGGGAGTCCTTAAAATTGTAGCTTGGTCTAATCCTATAGGTTTGGTAATATATTAAATTTTGGCATAATAGCCAAAGTAAATATAGGATAGGCAAAATTAGGTGGATAGATAAAGTAAATATAGTGTAACCACTTCCCATGGCACATCCCTAAGAGACACCTCCCTGTCCACTTAGAAGTTCAATTAAATTTTGCATCCCTAATAGATAAATTTATTTGATATGATATCATGTGCCTATGCACCCAACACATGATGAGTTTCAAGTGACTGATAGATAATGCCTCTAGCTATGATATCTAGTACAGATATATGTAATTACTTAACAACACATCATGTACCCATAAAAACCATCAACTCCACTCCTTAATGATCCAAAATATTGGATACCAGTTGTAAAAGAGATGATTTATCCCCTTATCCCCCTCCAACTATGAAGCCAAGATCTAAATAATGTCATTATGGAGCTTTAAGATCATAACCCTCTCAAACCTGCCATTTTTACACCTTACTTGTCATCCACATTAGGTGCATAAACATCTCAAAAAATACTCTACCCGTCCCTAGGTCTTAGATCTATCTATATCTTCTCAAAGTGTTATTGTATTGCCTATAGCTAGAAACCCCATTATCTTATACATGTCAAATAGTGTGAAATTTCAATCCCTGAGAGCCTATAATAACTAAAAATTGTTTCATTGTGCATACCAATAAGTAAATAAATCATAAAAATCCTACTTGCTAGTGAAAATATCCCCACCTATGTGATCTTACAAATACATGTGTCCAAAAATGCAATCTCCTTTGTCATGAGAAACCTTAGTATCCATGAAATCCATTCTTTCTCCATGGTCTTATTACACTATATGTAAACCCTGTGTAAACACAACAATCTAGTCTCTTTGCTTCTACAAATTGTCTAGCCTATGCCATGTCAAAACTTCCACTATGTGTAGGTGGCAGTTGGGGAACCCCCAATATTTATAGATAATAAATTATTGAATTATCATGATGGTTTCCTAACCACTACAATGATTTAGAATTTACATTCTTATAGACCAATAATTTTAAAACTATTATGGTGGTTACTAAACTACTACTTGAAAGCATAATTGATAGTCTGGAAAGACCAATAGTGTTGTCAGTCATGCCATTCTTCCAAAAAATACCCTAAAAACACAAAAAATTACAAACACTCAACATTTTCCTAACTTATGCAATATCAATAACCCCTCACCCGCACCCCCAACTAATAAAATTTTAAATTCAGTAGCCTTAAGGTTCATTTCCAAATAAATTCAAAACTAGGGTTTTAGCATAAAAAATGAGATAACTTACCTGTCCTTATGCCTAAATTTATACTACCAATACTCTTTCCATCCTCACCTCTCACTCTTCACTTTAATTTTACTTTCACATGACTCCTTCACAGGAGTTCCAGAACTCAATTTTAGAAATTTAACAATAAACAAAAGACTTTTATAATTGGAATGTTTTCCAATTTATAGTTCAATTTTAGCCATATAAATTTGAAAAAGTTTCTATTTTCTTTAATGTTTTTCTTAAAAACTATATTTATCACATATTTTCACAAATTTGTGAGTTTTTCAAAGTTGAACTAATATAGGATAACCCAAATATGAAAGATCATAATGTTTCATTTCCCATAATTTTATTATGAAATATTTATTTTTGCATCCTAGTCTTATAGGTTAACATCTTCTTATGTGGTACTGGGCATAATCCCCAGATGAAATATTTTATTTAGTATTTAAATCTCCATACAAATGGTGAGTGATGATTTTACATGTTTTAATTAGTTAGTATATTTTATGTTTTTATTAAAATTTTGTATCAGTTCATTTTTTTTACTTGTAGGTCACAAGAGTGTTTTTGCTAGCTTCACTATGCCACACATGTAATTAAGGTAATTTTTATAACTTTTATTTTTCCTTTTTTAGTGCATCAATACTTGGGTAAAAAACCCTCACCAATTGATGGAAAGGTGTCTCCTTGAGAGAGTTATATGTAGCACCAACATTTTACAGGATGTAATATTTCATGATATATGATGATGTGAATGTAAATACTTTGATAAATAAAACATGTTCAAACCTATTCTTCTCACTATTTCCTATCCTTTGGTTTTTTTATGGTCATGTGTAACTATAGAATTAGTATTTTCTATGTCTTTATTTTTAAAAATCTATGTTTTGACATGGCACAAGGAAAGTACAACCACCTCGATATCATGCATCACTATTGTGGTGATTATTCAAACATTGTTGGTTTTCATAAAAGACTTTGATGATTTATCTAGGTGTTGTGGTGGTTTTATAACTACCACCTACATAAAGTGGTGGTTTCACCATTATTTCATGTCTTTTGAAAAATCACTTCCACGACACACATTTTAATGTATTTATCTCACATTTTAAATCTCACTTTATTATACTTGACTTCCTAATATTTTAGTTCAGTTGTAATGATCGTGCAACCTCTTATCTTGTCTTGTAAATAACTCATTTTTCTTTGAGTTTTAAATTTGAAAATTTCATTAGGATTTAGACATACAATTTGTATATATTTATAGACTATCTTCCATATCTTTTAAATAACGCAACATAAGTTCCATAGTAATCTTATGGTCACCCACACAACTTGGAGGAAAAAACCATGAGCTTATAACATAACACTCTACTTTTTGTGACAAACTAGCCAATATTTAACTATCTCCTTCAATGTGTGATTTTTTCTTCATCTCATTTTGTGTTTTCTCTTGCTCAAGAATTATTGGGTCTTATTAAGAAAAAAACATGGAGTTGGTAGCTTGAGGATCAAATGATTTTAGTATTACATCAATATTTTCTTCTTTAATTATTATATGCTTTGGTTAGATTAGGGGATTTAGTTTCTTTTTTTATTATTAGTTTATTTATTAGATTAGATTATTGTTTTAATTAGATTCTTTTCCATATAAAAAACTCATATAGGAAACACAAAAAAATTATCTTTCACATTCTTAGCATTAAAATTTCTCTTTTGTAGTTGCATTCACATATAGTAGATATAAAAGCTTAGTAGTTTGCAAGTCAAAGTTATATTTATATAGACAAGATTATTTTTAATTTACAACCATCATCTTATTTTCATTTTTAGCTTATAAAACTAACACCCCCTCTCTCCTCACCCAATCTCACCCCACACACACTTTCACATAGAACATAAACATGTAACTCTCATACCCACTTTCATAGAAAATATAAAAAATGTAAAAATAAAATCATATTTAGAATCATCTCCTCTTCTTGCATGTTAGTAAAAAAAATTAAAAACAAAAATAATAATTTTGAAATTTAGTATTAACTTGGTTAACAATTAAATCTAGTTGCATACAAAACATATAAAAACATAAACATAAAATTTGGATCTAGCCTAAAATCTAAAAATTAGATTGTAAGAGTTTAAAATTTCTATTACATGGAAATAAACTATGCAACATAAGTTTAGCTCACATATGCATAAATGAAGTTTAAAGCATCATTAGTATTTTATTTCACTCATATAAACAACAAATCAAAACATTCATTTTTAATAAGCATAGTTAAATTTATGCACTTTTAAAAATAAGAAAACAAATAAAAATAAGCAATTGTATAGCTTAATTTTAATTTTAGTTTCACAAGCAATTGCATGTATAATTATTTCATAAAAGAACAACAAGAAAAAGTTTTACTTTCTTTTAATTTCACTACTTTAATTTACAGCAATAAAATAGTTTCTTTATCATTTCAAAATTCTTGTTCATACATAAACAAACAACTAAAAATATTACAAACCAAAATATTCAATTTCAAAATTGATGAACGTACACTTTATCTAAACAAATAAAATCAGTCATATGCTTCAAAACAAACAACACTTTCCAAAGCTCAGCTAAATGGTTCTTGACCACTTGAATGACGCTACTTCAAAAAAATTGTTTGCCTAGAGTAGGAACATTCCCACAAGTAGCAACACATGTAACACCAAGTAACATTCAAAACAACATTGATCCTGATATTAAGTTACAAGTATTTCACTTTATTATTTTATCTAGCCTCATCATTATCTAATTGAACACTCTTGAAGAGCAAACTAGATTGACTGAAGCTCAACTAAAAAGATAAATTCATTGTCTAGCCCACCAAACCCATAACCTTAGAATTTGATTCTTTCCTCTCATCCTTGGGTCTAGCCTTGTTAAATTTTATATTAATTCATTATTTTTACTTATAAGTCACAAGAGTGTCTTTTCCAGATTCACTACGCCACACATGTAAGGTAAGTTTTATAACTTTCCTTTTTATTATTGTAGTACATGAATACTTGATTAAAAAACCCTAACCAATTAATGGAAAGGTCTCTCCTTGAGAGATAGATATGTACACACCAAAATTTTATAGGATGTAATAGATCATGATATAAGATGATGATTTAATTACTTAAACAAAAAAAACTTGTTCAAACCTATTCATCTCCTCATTTCCTAGCCTTTGCTTCTTTTATGGCATTCTACAAATATATAATTTATATTTTCTAAGCCTTTAGTTTTGACATGGCACCACAAAACTACATCCACCTCGATATCAAACATCACCACCATGGTGATTATTCAAACCTCATTGGTTGTCTTAGAATCACCCAAGTGATTTCTCTAGTTATTTTGTTGGCTTTTTAATTACCACCTCCATCAAGTGGTGGTTTCACCATTATTGCATGTCTTTTAGAAACTTACTTTTGTGACACACATTTTGATGCATTTTAGCTCACATTTTTATTTTAGTTTATTACACTTGAATTCCTAACATTTATGTTCACTTATAGTGATGCCTAAAATAATTTTAACTATCTCTAAGTTAACTCTAACAAGATCTCAGTTAATATTTAGTTAACTCCCACATGAAATTTATTGTTTTGTTTTACAAATAATTGGTCTTTCCTTGAGTTTTAAATGTGAAAATTACATTACGATTTGAACATACAAATTTTATAGAATTATAGTTTATCTTCCATATATTTTGAATAACTCAACTCAAGTTCCAAAGTAATCTTTTGGTCACCTACATAAATTGGATGAAAAAAACACTAGCTTATAACATAACACTCTACTTTTTGTGAAAAGCTTTCCAATATTCAACTATCTCCTTTAATTTCTGATTTTTTCTTCATCTCATTATGCATTTCCTCTTGTTCAAGAATTATTTATTGAGGAATAAACACAGAGTTGATAGTTTGAAGATTAAATGATTTTAGTATTACATCAATATTTTCTTCTCTAATTGTCAACCGCTTTGGTTAGGTTAAGGGGATTTAGTTTATTTTCTTATTATTAATTTATTTATTAGATTATATTTTTATTTTAATTAATTTTTTTTGCATATAAAAATTATATAGAAAATATCAAAATAATCATCTTTCACATTCTTTGCATTAAAATTGCTCTTTTGTAGTTGCATTCACATACAGTAAATATAAAAGCATAGTAATTTGCATGTCAAAATTAGAGTTATATAGACAATATTATCTTCCATTTACAACCATCATCATCTTATCATTTTTATCTTCTATCACACATACATACCCCTTCATATATAACATAAACACGTAACTCTCATACTGACTTGTATAGAAAATCTACAAAATGCAAAAATAAAGAATTGTATTTAGAATCATCCCCTCTTCTTGCATGTTAGTACAATTCATTAAAAACACAAAGAAAAATTTAAAAATTCATTATTCATTTGGTTAAAAATTAAATCTAATTACATACAAAACATATAAAAACATAAACATAAAATTTTCATCTAACCTAACATCTAAAAATTAGACTTTTTAAAAGTTCAAAAATTTTATTGCATGCATATAAACTATGAAATGTAAGATTAACTCACTTTATGCATAGCTAAAGTTTAAAGCATCATTAGTATTTTATTGCATTCATATAATAAACAAATTAAAACATTCATTTCTAACAAGCATAGTTAAATTTATACACTTCTAAACATAAGAAAACAAATAAAAATTAACAATTGTATAGTTTAATTTTAATTCCAATTTCATTAGTAATTGCATGTATAATTATTTCAGAAAAAAATAAAAATAAAAAGTTTTAATTTCTTTTAATTTCACTACTTTAATTTCCAACAATAGCATACATAAACATTCTTGTCCATACATAAACAAATAAATGAAATATTACAAAACAAAATAATCAATTTCAAAATCAATAAACACACTATCTAAACATATCAAATTAGTCATAACGAAGTAAAACAAACAACACTTTTCAAACCTCAAATAAATGTTTCCTCACCCCTTGAATGATGTTTCTTGAACAAGATCATTTGCATAGAGCAAGAACATTCCTACAAGTAGCAGTTCATGTAACAACAAGTAATAGTTAAAGTGACATTGATTCTGAGATCAGGGTACAAGTATTTCACTTTATTCTTTTATCTAACCTCATCATTATCTAGTTGAACATTATTGATGAGCTAACTACATTGACTAGAGTCCAACTAGAAAGATAAAATTTATCGTCTAGCCTGCTAAGCCCATGACTTTAGAATTTAACTCTTTCCTCTCATCCTTGGATCTAGTCTCGTCAAATTTCATTCGCTTGTAGATGACATTATCTGGGTAAGCCTATCATGATAGAGTTAATTAGATTCCTAAAGTCATCCAACCATATTTCAACACAATTCTAAAACCTAACATAGATCAAAAAATTCATTAATTAATTCCACTGAATTCAAGATATTCTTGAAACACCATTATATCTCAACTTATTGTCCTTAATAAGTATTTCGATATAATTAAACTATTTTAATATAAACACAAATATCCTCTACCACTCCCTTCTCAAAAACCCATGTAAATAGATTATCCTAACTAACCAACACTTCTAATGCTACCATCTCATCCCATTCATTGAAACTAACCAAACCAATAAACCACCCATCACATCATTTCTTTTCTTCAACTACCTCGACCAAGCCTCAACGTAGTGCATGAAAACTAACATGTCATGTTTATACAATATCTTCTTAAAGCTATCGCTATGGACGACATGTTCAAAGGGGAAAAACAAGATGTAGTTTCATTTTGATCGACAGACTTACAACGTTGGCAATGAGCAATGAAAGACGAAAAAATGAAGGGAAGTCTTGCAACGAATTTTTAAAATCTTAACACTAAAGTAGATGAAGAGTTACTTATATACTTCGATTTTTTTTCTTTATCCAGCCCCAAGAAAGAAAGAAAGAGTCAAAAAGAAACACACGATTATACAGCTTTTTGAAAATGTGTGTTCGATCATGACATGATATGACATATTTAATTCATTAAAACGATTCGTAGTATTCTTTGTTTTTTTGCAATGATGATAATATTGAACATACGCGTACTTTGGTTGGTAGACGCCTCATTTCTATTTGGAAAGAAATAAATATTTACACAGCCAATAATTAAACCAAAAATCATCGCGATTCACGTGGTCCATTTCAAGAGTTCTAACTTCTAATCCGTGCATTCACAGCTAATAAATTCAAAAGGATGAGATGTTGGTACTCTCTGTGAATTATTTTGGGTTTTTTTAATGAGGGATTATTGAGGTTGATTTCAAATGTCGAGGTTGAAAATTTGTTACATTGTTTTTTTAAAATATTTGACTATTATTTAATTTAATTTTGTTTAGATATTAAAGTACATTTTAGGTTAAAAGAGATTTGTTATTTGGAAGTTAAAATTGGTATTTTTAGAATTATTATATGTGAAAATTTTAATTTGAATATTTTCTCTACAAGTTGAATTGATTGAATTCGAAAGTAATACATAAGAAATTTGAGATTTGACTTACTACTTTTTCACAAGACTAAATTTATTTTTTTTAAATATGATAATTATTTAATCAATATTACCTTTCAAATGCTAGTATAATCTATAATACAAAAAATAAATATTGAAAGCAATATATACTTATTAGTATCCTTTACAAAATTTTATAGTGTTTTCAATAAAAAGAACTATTGAAGGGGGAACATCCAAATTCTTAAGAGAAATTATTTCTTTCATTGGTATTGGTGTACGAATAAATCAACCTTATTTAGCTTAGCATCAAGGATTGATGGGAATCTATCCAACCAAATTCCCTTAAGAATCGAACCTATTATCATCCTTTTTTTATATTTGTATCATTGGACTATAACCCATTTGATATTTGTGTTGTTATCCGAGAACCTTTAAAACTGCCATTGTTGCCTTCACCTTCTCGTGGGCAAGGACGTGGTCTATACTGATAGCATTTTTGGAACCGACATAGGAGTCTTTCTCCTCATAAATCATCACTTTGCTGGTATTCCCTACGATGTGGCCGACCTAGTGGTATTTCCAGAAGTAGAGGTGATGGCAAGGATGGCTGCCCACCCCCCAACACTCCCGCCCCCCCACCCTCAAATTTATGGAGATGATAACATGGGTTGGGGTCATCCTCCCAAGATAAGTTTCTTTGGCTCGCTCTTGTAATTTATCTAGATAAAAACAAGGATGAAACTAACGTTGAGCAAAAAAATGATGGTTGGGAGTCTGTCCCTGTGGACATTGATACTCCTATTTAGGGATAATGGGGAGATAAGTAGTAGGATCCACCTTTTTCACTACCTCCCCCGACCAACATGTTTGGTGTCGTAGCTTAAATATTCTCTTTATTACTATGTACTATTTTAATTGTTATGCATTCTTGATTTAATGTTTTATTAAATAGTCTTGATTAACCCTTTACTAAAACTCACCTTTTCCTAAAGATTATTTATCCTCAATTTAACTTTAGTCATGGAATGTGATTTTTCTACCCATTTTTTTATAAAATTAATATTATACTTTATAATTATTTATATTAATATGAATATGATCTTCAATCAAAAATAAAATTAAAGTCAACTTACTTTTAATATAATCTCAACCAAAATAATTAATTATATTTTATGAGCAATAAATATAAAAAACATCACAATATATTTAAATACGACATATTTATATACTTAGTTTAGAGTACTTTTATTAAATTATGTCTTAGAGGATTGAAATTAATAAAAGATGAAGTCATGAGATAATCATGAGTTAATTAAATTTTTAATAATTAAATATAAAAATAAGAAAATATTTAAACATATATATTTTTATTATTAATATAAAAAATAATTATTATTGTAATCATATTTATAAGTTCAAACCATCTCGAAGAAAACATGTCCTCTTATTTTTCATTTTATTAATATTTATATTCTATATTTTAAAATTCAATATTTAATAGAATATTTTAGAACACAACATACATTTAACCTCTACCTTCCCTAACAAAAAAGATTTTAGTGATGTTAGAATTGGTTTGTGATTATAATCCTACGGTGTTTAGTTGTAATTAATAAAATTCAATGTTATTTATTATTATATAAATTTTGACTATAGATAAAATAGATTTAAAATTTAAGGTAAAGACATCCAAATGGGGCTTGCACCCAATGTTATTATATTTTTTTATAAAGTATAATTGAATTTAATTATTTTTTAAAAATAAAAAATTATTAAAAATGATGTCAAAAATTTGTAAGATAAGCTTAGTTTTATTGGTTTTGTAGTAACACCTAAGGTTTGTTGTTCTTTAACTAGCATTTCGCTAAAAGTGTAAGTTATGTTGGGTAGGGTTCTTTATTTTTTTAAATTGTTTATCTTTGAAAAAGAAAAAATAAATTGATAGATACATGATTGCTTTTTAGCCTCGGTTTAAAGACGAGGGTCACTTTTTAATATTATGGATTAGGAACATGCCATAAAATAATCATTCACGAATGTCAACATTTGATCATCCATTAATGAAGACATTAATGTCGTGTCAGATGAATGTAACTTCACCACTATTATCCAATCCATTCATAGTTAGAATGTTCTTCATAACAGCAACATCTTTATCATTTAAATATTTAATACTTCCATAGTCCATAAAATCAATCAGAATATTTTTGGGGATAACTGTGTTTCTATTTTTGAACTTGACATTTCGGATCACTACACATAATCCTTTCTCAGGAGAAATAATAATGATCATGGGTAGTGATCCGAAACATTGAGTTCAAAAATAGAAACATAGTTATCCCCAAAAATATTCTTATTAACATCTTTGCCATCATTAGTGTCTATAAAATCATTTTTGTCATTAGGGAAGGTAATGTGAGCACTCCCTCGAGTATTTGGTGGAGCTATGTCATGGTGAACAATTATTTCATATCTTCTCTAAAGACATTGATGAGATAAGAGTTCCAGAAGGATACATGTATCCTTTCCCAATAATATAATTATATTATACTTGTCATTGAATTTTATTCAAAATAAGTAGATTAACCATTGATTGAAGGGAAAGTTGATAACCTAGGTATAATTTACAAGATGCATATGATTGTTTGGTTATACTAATCATTTCTATAAACCTTTTTTCAAAATTTCTTCTACGAAAGTATCAACTGATCTGAGATCATATGAATGCTTTTATTGGTATCAAATCCAAATATGTCTTGATTCAATATGAGTAATCATTGTAAAACATATATACCTTGGATTATGTTCATGTGATAAAAAATATTTCTATATGTTGAAGAAGCATGATGTGAATCCATATAACATCTCTAAGACTTGTCATGGTTACATGTTTCCATTTGGATGCTTTGTTCAAATCTACATATTGTGATTGCAATTTTTAATGATTATAACATTTATTTATTATGCATTGTTGCAAATATGTTAGTTGCATACAAATGTGTTGATATTTTTAAAACATTTACTTATTTTGGAGGCATGAAGGATAGTTTTATTGATAGGAGCATATTCTAGTCTTCCTCTATTGTGGTTAAATTTTTACTATTGGTTAATACATTTCTTAATAATATATGGTTTTGTGTGCATCTTTGTTGACAAAAAATTGTTTCAAATTTATGAATATGTCAAATGTTCACCATAATGTGTGACTAAAAGGCTACCATGTATACATTGGAATTCCATTTACATGTGGAAGTTGTCCCAGGTCTCCAACAAGTATAACTGAGTTGCCACCAAAGTCTTTGTTATTATGTTGAGGGAGTGTCTCATGCAGTCAGCTTATTGATGATCATCTTTGGTCCTATAAATGTCATTTCATCTATGAGCACATATTCAATGTGTCTCATTTCTTATTGGAAAATGTTAGTGTTTATCCCTCGAGTGTTTTCATCTATTGGATAGGAATGTGGAGCCCTAAATGTATTTTTGATGCATTTATGTTAAATGATATTACACCCGTCAGAGCAAGGCAAAGTAAGGGAGACTTGCTTGTGATTGCAAGTCCATATAGGAAAAATAAATCCACTCATTTATCTATTTGGTCATTGGACAGCTTTTAAACACTATAAATTTCATTGAACTGAGTAGTGTCCTTTCACTTTGAAAGGTTTTGCATGGATTGATTTTCTCTAACTTGTATATAAGAAATTCAATCCCATGCCCTCACTCAAGTTTTTCAGATGGGCACATCAATTTTTTATGTTAAATTTCCTTCAAACTATGAAGCCTTTGAAAGTATCCAAACATGCCCAACAATCGAAAAGTACTTATTTTGTGAATTTTATTTTTTTGAGTATTAATGGATATATATTTCACCAAATTAGTTCCAAAAAAAAATGTCACATTAATTAAATGGACTTGGAGTAGCCAACATTTTTTATTGATATAGACTCTTAGACCTCAATGTCTTGCCCTCACATAGAAATCATTGCATCATTGATTCAAACCACACATCATTGATTAAATGGACTTAGATTAGCCAACATTTTTTACTCATATAGATTCTTAGACCTCAATGTCTTACCCTCACATAGAAATCATTG